>JAQMCW010000009.1:5865541-5877313 GCA_030068335.1 Chrysichthys cranchii | reverse complement strand
TATAATTAATAATCCTGAATAAAATATATGCTATGAAATGAATAAACACTTACTGCTATATTCATACAGTAATATTATGTAATACTGCACTTCTAGTAAGTCTTATGCCTCACTCCTACAACCTTCAGAAAGTGGAAATCTCAATTTCTTTCTTTTTTTTTTTTTTTTTTAAATATACTATGCTTTTCTTACTGTACTTCTTCTGCAAGGCTCTTATGCAATGTTGTACTTGTAGTGGGTCTTAAATCCACTTGTATCCTAATATCCATTCTGTATCCTAATATTGCAATATGGCGGGCGTCCAACGAAGAAGATGACTAACAACATCTTCAGCAAGCTTTAACAAGAGAAAATGTAAAAATGTATTCAATTGTACTTGGTTCTCTGTCCACTCCAATGTAAGAGCATACACATTTTGTCCTTCGTGTGTTTATTTATTGAAAAAAAAATGGAACAAATGTCCCAATGTATATCCTTACACTTTACTGCGGTGCATTAAAATGGCACCTAAATGAGACACCGAAATCTGCGTTGTGATTCAGTCCAGGAAATGCATAGGATTATATAGGAATGGATTTCGGTACCCAACCCTAACTGTGTTCTAGCTTGGATTGTTAAAGTAAACACCCATAGCGTGACTCAGGGCTAGCAGGTCTAAACTCTCCCTCTCTTTCGAGATAAAAAAACCCCCAAAAACATATGAATCGGTTGTAGACATTCACGTCATCCTACCTGTTGTTAAGAAAACGGCTGACCATGGATGATTTTGTACTTATGTGGAACCAAGGACACCAGCACCACCAATGGTTGTATGGGGAGGGGGGGAAGCACAGAACGGTAGGAAGTAGAGGCTGGAGCTGATTTCTTCCTAGCTCAGACCGTATGTTCACACAGCCGGAATCACACAGCTCATTCAGCCATGTTGAGTGATTGCACACCGAGTTGAGTGACACGCCCCTTGATTCAGGGTTCATACTTTAAGCCCGTTTTGCGGACACATCCATAACGTGTCCTCAGCAATGAACGAGGCTCGTTTTCCCGATCACTGATTTTTCAAAATACCTTTGGAGCACAGACGAATGCCTCTCTTAACAATTAAAACTAAAATGTGGCAATAAAATGGGTCTGTATTATTCATCGCTTATAGTGTAATTCAGTATTTCAGCAAATCAAAATATCTATTTTCTTACTACAGTATCTCGCTGTCGTCGGTGGAAAGAGCAGCCTTCCTTTAAAACCTGCAGATATGACTCCACTGATGCACGGCTTCACTGAGATCCCATGGCAAACCCGGGTACATTGTGTGTTAATAGGAGTCAAGATTAAGGCTTATTGGCTTATTTCCTACTTGAACGCACAGCTTCGCTATGAGTCAATGAGTGTTTCAGCAATATGTGTTGCACTGAACAAAAAAAAAAAAAAAAACCTTTCAAAATTTGCCGGAAGGTACACTGCTGATATGTCCCACGTGGACATATTGTGGCTTGTCGATTTTATAATTGGAGAGGAACGTGGTCAAACTGCCAATATCCTCCCATTCCAGATCCTTCACCTTCCTACAATCATTACACTCCGAACTTTATGCTTCGGATTTACACAAATTACAGCTGGCGCATACCATTTAGATTTATTTCCCGTCAAGTCCGAAGGCAGGCAGGTTCTCGAGATGAAAAAAAAGGAAGAGAGGGAGAAAAATAACCCCACGAGAAATAGAATAACAGCTCTGATTGAAATCCTGCCCCTTGGATCTTCAGCACAATATTCAATATGGCTCATTATACGAGGATTGGGTTTTCCACAGGGTCCATTTAAACCTGTCCTTCTTCGTAAACAGAAAGCTGTTTTGGTTTCTGCAGCCCTGCTGGAATGGAAGACTTTGCTGGCTTTATTTAACAAAAGACGCCGTCGACTGAGCACGTTAGAGGTGACGCAGCCTGTTTCTTTCCTTGCAACAAAGGGCAAGAAGGATGAGCTGTACAAATATGAAAACTTTAATAATAATAATAATAAAAAAAAAAGATTTGTCTTTGAGGCATACGTTTAGTTCAATTATGCAGCATTGCTCTGGCAGGAATTACGCCTGAGGTTTGTGCATCTAATATCCCCCGTACATTTGGACTGTTCCGAGATGAAGCGTAGATTTTCTCCACAGCTCCGACTCAGCTAAGGCGCGCGAGTGCTGAGGAGGGTCCCTGGAGATTGTGAGGCTTATGGCATAAGCAGTTCATATTTCCCTGCTCTCACAAATCCAACAGAAAAAACGGAATCATGGGTGAGCGAAGCTGCGAACCGAGCCAACCTTAATCACCTTTAATTGTGAAAGAAAGTATTCAAGCTATGAGGTCGGGTGCTAGTGTGGGAGAGCTTGGAGGTTGAAAAAAGCAAAAGAAAGAGGCAAAAAAGAAAAAAAGCCACCGGATATATTTTATCATTACCACCAAAAGTCCCTGTAAATGTTCCGTCACTATAGAAACAGTAATGTATTCAATGGGCACGTTAAGCTCAAACCACAACCTTCGGAATAATCAGAGTGAAGAATTTAACCGCAGCGTGCACCAAACCTTTTTCTGACCTCTCCTGGACTGTTCCACCTAGAATTCGGAGCTAGACTTGTGCGTAAACTTTATCCCCGGCGTTCGGCATGTCCGTGAATACGCCAGCTCTCCATAATTGCATTACAATTACTCTTATTCCTGAAATAATTGGAATGATTCAAATGCCATCTCGAGTGTCATTGTAATTTGATTAAACAGGGGAGAAAGGGAGGGGAAGTCAACACGCGCCGTACCTCTCCGAGCATAAGTGGCAAAGCCATTAGGAAGATAATGATGTGAGATTAAATTATAACTGTAATTTCTGGAAGGGCAAACAGTGGGGCAGCGCCAGGCAAATAAAAGATGTCCCCGAATTCGTGCCTTATTTCACAGGTCACACTTATTTCAGCGTCCTAAATCTTATTACATGCTTTTATAAGTGAGGATAAGGAGCAGAGCGCTGATTGTGATTGGTGCTGATGCGCGCAAAAATAGCTTAATGATTCAGAAAACACGAAAGAAGACAGAATGGAAATGATGCTCCGGGGGAAGGGAAGTGGAAATAAAATCCTTTACGAATCGTGCAAGAAAATGTCATTTTAAACTAATAGGAAAACCTCTTGACCCACTGGGGAATGGAATATGAGCCGTGCTTTTGAGCTTTAAAAATAAAAGAAAACGAAGACGAAGACTGGCACTGACAAAACAAAAGAATGTGAACGGATGACAGGTTACAAAGAAAGCTTGAAATAATAATTAATAAAATGCATTTTGGTATTCTGAGACAGCAGACCTTTACAGTCGGGTCCACTAAGTGTTATATTAGAATTTTTCTTCATATTTAGATTATTTTATATTCCTGAATGACTATTACCCTACGCGTATATTTAAAACTGAGGGCCAAGTTACACAAATCAGACGTCGTGTTTACTCAGATTCCCAGACCTGGATGAAATCTCCTTAAGCAGAAATGGGTTTTTAATTCTGGATGCAAATATTTAAAGCTACGTGATGAGATGTGGTAATGATGTGAGAAGCCTCAGAGAAGCCCTTGAGCACTGGGAAGTTCTTCTCTTTAAGTAGTCATGTGCTGTATTCTGGTGCAGATGCGGAAAAATTGTATAAATAGCTAGTAATACCAATACATAAATGCAAAAGGATACACATAAGGACATGAGGCAAAAATCGTAGTATTACTCATGGGCATTTTTAAGCTACAGACCACAAGTACTGCATAATTTAAAAAAAAAAAAAAAAAAGAAAAAGAAAAAGAAAAGAAAACATTTTTAAACATGATATCGGCTCGTTCCCTGCTTAATTAGCCGGAAGAACCCAACTGGGGGAATCTGTGTTTCTATAAAAATCTGAATCAAATCTGAGTTTCCTAAAAACCCCATGTTCTAATGTTGGTTGGACTGATCAGTAGTTCACATCCACAAGCAGATGTAGTGCCCAAGATTTTCATATTTTCATTCTAAGTTGCCCAAGTGTGCATGTATGCGAGACAGTATGGATGACCGGCAGTATTTTCTGAATCAGGTATGTGGAAACACTGACGAAACGGAGGGGGGAAAATACACGATCCAGCCTGATGCCGTCACACAGGCTAACTCTCCTTAAATGACCAACACTGACCACGCAGTTAAGACGCTCGCCGGACTTGTAGAATAATATCCTTAATGTGACAGATCAGCACAGCTCACAGGCGAAATGTTTAAAGAGGAGGATAGCTCGTTCATACTCTTGCCTGTGTACTTGAAGACAAGACAAAATATTCCTGTCAGTCTGGATCCCGAGTCGACTCCTACACCATGAAACGTGCCGACAAGCTCTTGGGATTTTTTTTTTTCTTTTTTTGCCGTCGTTGTAACCGTTGTCGTGTGCTGCGTCTCAAATGAAACATTCTGTCCTTACATTCAAAAGTATTTACTAATACAATAAAGGTAGTCAAGACAGACTTAGACGGGTTAGCCCTTTACTGGGCGAAGAAGCACATTTACCAACCATGCCTTTCCATGAAGCTGTAGAACCACACAGATTTCTCCCATCCTAAAGAAACGTCTCTATAGGTTTTCCTTATATTTTTATTTACCCTACACTATACCTTACCCTATATTTACCCTATACAGTGGACCCTCGGCTCACGAACGTGTCTGACGGCAAACAAATCGGTGTACGAACTAAATCCCCAAACAGATTTTGTACCAACCGACGAACAAAGTCTCGACTGATGTACAGGAAGCCAACCCACGCTTTGCAGCACAAATATTCAGTTCCGGTCAAGCACTCGTTGTGTGAATGTGTTCAACGCATTTTTCGTTGTTTTTCTCTGCATTTCAGCTCTATAAGCCTTCATTCTGGGTCCCGAGAAAGTGGAAATGGTAGTAAGAGTAAGAAGCCTAAGCGTATAACAGTTGAAATAAAGAAAGAAATTGCTGCAAAACATGAGAAGCGCCACCATATCCCTCCGCCACCGTCCAACTACGCCAGCGACTACGTCTCCACCGCAAAGCTAACGTGCATTAAAATCATCTCTTTATGAAATATGAAATTTAGATTTGTTTCTATAATTAAAGGTTATTTTAGTTTTATTGCCACACACAAACCCATTATACGCTTCAAAAACATGTTTTGAGGGCTGAAACACATTAATTGTATTTACATTCATTTCAGTGGGAAGCATTGATCTGGGTCGCGAACAGAGACTTGGAACAAATTAAGTTTGAGTCGAGGTCCCGCTGTACTTTACCCTGTATTTACCCTACACTGGATATATGTGGTAACTCTGTTGACCATGATTTTCATATAATATAAATAAAAAAATTCTTGTAATCTAAAAAGTCTCATATGAAAAAATATCCTCCAGTAACACTCTAGGGTTGAAATTTTGAATTTCCAAGTGTTTCAATTAGTGTCCTATAAAGGGTTAAAGGTGACATGAGAGATGTTTAAAATTCGCACACTGACTGTAATAGGAAAACAGATTTGCATTATTGCCTCTCAATAACAGCAAGCGGAAGTTAGAAGGTAGTGAAGATTTCATTGCTGAATTCCTACGCTTAGTGCGGGGTATCAGGATAGTGGAAAAAAAAAATACTAAAATATTGTACAGTTTAAAGTTTAACGCCGCTTGTTTAACTATAACTCCCAGTAAATTTCAAACTAAAAAATAAAACTGTCAGTTTCTCTCACAAGCCCATTTATAACCCCAAGGAACCCCTGCCTTAATCTACACCAACGCACTTAAGCCATCGCACGTGCTACATTACATTATGGTAAGCATCACTAACCTAGATTTTAGGTATCCAGGCAACTACAACACACTTTTGAATGAATTTACAATCTGTCCAGCACTCTACTGTAATCCTTTCGGGCATTTGTTAAAATATTACAGTTTCCCCTGGGCCTTTTAGTGCACAATTGGTGCTTTAATGATGAATCTGTCTTTTTTTTTTTTAACCGAACAAAAGATTCCCCAAATCTGTTTCTTGAAAGATCGAAAAACATGACACGCAAACCATTTGGCCTAACATCCAGAAAACTGTAGTCCCTAAAGCGTGTAGTGGTGTGTTTTTCAGCCCGATCTATAAAAGAAATCGAGCAAGGAAAAATGACCAGGTGTGATTCATGAAACGGAGGAACGCTCAGCTCTGCGATGTGCCGACCGATTAAACTCACTTCATTTCACTTTACAGCAAATTCCACAGAAAGGATCCAGACGTCGTGGCGTAATTCATGAAGACGCATACTGTAGCAACGAATAGCTGAGTGGTCGGATTTCCCTTCTACGCATCCCGAGCTACTGAAGCCGACAGGCCGTTCTTTTAATCTTTGATGAGCCCTGAGCCTCGAGGAATGGCAGAGCATTCAATCTAACCTGACAGCTCTCTAAAACATGCTACCCCTGGGCTCTGAGCGGAATCAGCAGCTTGAGCGCAGAGACAGAGTGGCACAGGAGGTCACAAATCCGCTAAACCGTCGCCTTAGTCAATGTCGAATGACAGCTTTCCAGAACTGTTTTGGGGCGATGACTAAGCGCGGGTCCTAAGGGAGGAGCAGAGATAATGATTATTAAGAGAGCATGTGCCGCATAATGAATCAGATCCCTGACGACAACAGCGGAATCTGTAAACCTCGACGTCCCCCAACTTTTAGCTAATAGGTCTTGGAGGAGTAGGACCAATTCAGACTAATGAGACACGTGGCGGAAAAACAACTGCAAGCCTCCACAACCCAGTAGTAAATTACCCTAATATATGATGTGACATTTCTTTCGGAAATCATCCTGCTGGGAAAACTACAGATGTCAATAAACCACTTCTGCTGTATGCTTCAGGCTACCCGCGAGAGTTTTACTACTACTTTTTTTTTTTTTTATATAAACATCGCAATAATAATAATAATAATAATAATAATAATAATAATAATACGCCAGTTTCAAAATGAGAAGCAAACTTACTTGAAAGCGAATACATGTTTAAATCCCGTCTTAAAACCTACCTGTACCACTTAGTCGATGCGAGTAGTTTAAATGTGCTTTTGCTCGTATAAGCAAGCGTACGCGACGCACAGTACACAGAACAATTACGGAAAACCAAATGGGAAATAGAATCCTTTCCAAAGCACTCAAAAAATGTAATTCTAAACTAATGGGCAAAAGCACTCGACCCCTGGGGGATAGCACATGAGCTGCAGTTCCACACAAACGAAAAAGGAGGAAAAAAACCAGCTCGACACGAACACCACCGAAGAAAATGAACAGAAGACATATTTGACAGAATCCAAGCGTATTTATGGTTAAGGCCTCATACACTAAGGGAATACTCTGGAACGACAAAGTGGTGGTATCAGATGTTCAAAAACCTACCTGAGTATGGAATCATCCGAGCGGGGGAAAAAAATGGATAAAAAAGGCAAACAGATAATCAGTGCCCAAATGTTTCCCCAAGGTCCTGCCATGAGCTAAATTGATTCTTCAAAACGTTACCGAATGTACTAGCCTACAGACTCCTCTAAATGTATGCCATATGCAAAAAAAAGATATGAAGGCAGAAACGTTAGTGTATAATCCTTTCAGGGTTTTCTCTTAAACCCAGATTAAATGTGAATTACATGAATAGGTTTGGCGATTGGGCTCATTTAGGATAATTAGCCACAGGCGGGCAAAAACTGGGGCATCCCATGACGGAAATGCATTAATATGTGAAATGCCAGATCTGGAGGGGAAAACATGCCATTCCGTTGGGAAAGGCACAAATACCAAGGCAGTGATGTAACTCTCACGTGGTGTTTATACGAGGCTTGGAAATATGAGTTTCGCGAATGATTTTATAGACCGTATCCTGAAGGCTGTCTAATGCTGCAACATTAAATTCCACTGATTATAATAGCTGCAAAGATAGCGCAGTATGTCATCGTAACAGAAACAGGATTTTTTTCCCCTTTTTTTCTTTTGCTGCTTCATATATGATTCATATCGCCACACCTGTCCAGGAGCGTGACCTGTGATGAGTCACAGTACATAGGGGATTCATTACAAATGCATAGACTCCCTCATCGTCTCCAAAAGCAGACTTTTCCTACTACACATTAAGCAATTTCAGAAGCTCGCATGTTGCTAGGCCTCGGACCAGATCTCAAACTGCCTTCTGCACTTCCGTAGCTGAGGATTCTTTCTAGAAGAATGAATTCAGCGTGCGAATTGCAATTAACTTAATTATCTCATGAGCCACATGCTGCTAGACTGCATCATGAAAGTCCATCATTCTGAATCTAATAGCGTAATCTAGTTTTTTCTTACCAATCTGTACTTGATACTTGCATTTTGTCCAAAAAAAAAAAAACCCCTCCAAAAATAACAACAGCATATGTAACAATTGCTGCATTTGTATTATTAATCAGTTTTAGGGTAGATATTATATACAGTAATCCCTCGTCTTCCGTGAGGGTTACGTTCCAAAACTTTCTATGAAAGACAAAAATCCGCGATATACAGACGCCATCCCTAAATGCTTTATTTTTTAATACTTTAAGAGCTAAATGATCCTCCCACACTCGTTAAAACACTTTCTGGACACAATTAAAAACACATAAAGAAACCATTTGCGAGCATATAGCGAGCTGAATTTTTTTGTCGAATTCGCAGAAACATCACATTTATAGCTAGTACTGCTACGGGCAAAGAACGGGGATGTTGGCGATTGCTCGTTGCTTCTCCTCAACCGTACGCATATCCAGCAGCCAATCACAACCAAGGTTAAATGAATAGGGCATTCCGATTGGCCAGACTTGTTCCTCCAGCCATATTTTTTTCAGTATCCCCACACTGTGTTTTCATAAACAACGCTGTGTTCTTTGTCTCTTGCGTAAATATGAGATACACTGGACTTTATTTTATTTATGATTATTAAAATTCTACTTCATTTTAATTCATGTTTATGTTTTATAATACCGGGGAAATCCGCCAAAAACAAATTGATATATTCTAAATAAAAATCTGCAAATAGCCGGGGGCGCAAAATGTGAATCGCGATATAGCGGGGGATTAACTCCATGTGAAATTCTTTGATATTTTAATTACCTACAAGATATTAATTTACCACTAATGTTCTACTGATGCATAGGAAACAGGCAGGAGGCAAACACTAAACACTCGCATTGCATAAACCACTGTAGGTGAAAACTGTTGATTTTGTAAACGATGAAAAATAGGCTTTCTTGTCACTGACATTTAGCTAAATGCCACTAAGAACCAGCTATCTGTAACTCTCTTTTTTTTTGACAAACCAAAATGGCTTCCTATTCACTTCATACGCTCCCTCACTAGCATACCATATGCACAGACGGACGCTTTTTTGAGATAATACAATAACTCCAATACAATGACTACAGTTACTGTCATCCTTTTTGTACTTAACCTTGGAGGACCCAGACCACCTTATAATAGGAAAAATATCTCCCTTAGCTAAAATGACGATACGGACTCAGACAAAAAAAAAAACAGGTGTTTTTTTAAATGAAGCCTTTCCTACTACATGTTATGAAATGGTCCTTATGAAGACCATTAGGATGTCCATCAACCAACAAGTGGGTTGAATATAAGAGTGAAATAAAACTTAGGGCCAAATATGACCCAAGGGGTGCTACAGGGTTAACTGTTCTCTAATCTGGGGAAAATCAACCAAATCATCTTTGTTATGAAATTTGCATTGTTCCCCAGTTTTGGAGTTGTTTAGCTAGAGAACTTATGATCGTGACAGTACCTGAAGGTGTTTTGCTATGATTCGCTTTGCTGTGTTTTTAATGTTACAATCGCAAGTGCGATATCAAGTGACAGTGAGTCATCTGGGGCATCTGTTTGCCTCTGTGTGTATATTTTATCATTTCAATTTTGACAGGTTGGAGAATAAAACAGACAGCTCAGATAAGCTCAGATGCATGGGGAACACAGAGTGAACATACACACCGCAAGCGACTGGAAGTGATAGTTTTGTTCTGTATGCTGTATTTTAAATACAGTGGACCCTCGGCTCGCACACTTAATTTGCTCAGAGACCTGATTTGTTCGCGATCCGAATCAGTTTTTCCCATTGAAATGAATGTAAATACAATTAATGTGTTTCAGCCCTCAGAAACATGTTTTTAAAGCGTATTATGCGTTTATGTGTGGCAATAAAACATAGAATAAAATTAAAATAACCTTAATTATAGAAAAATAAAATAAATGAAATAAACAGATGATTGTAATGCATGTTACCTTTGCGGTGGATGCTGGCGTAGGTGGACGGTGGCGGAGGGACATGGTGGCGGTTCTCATGTTTTGTGATTATTTCTTTCTTTATTTCAACTGTTATATGCTCAGGCTTGTTACTCTCACTACCATTTCCACTTTCTTGGGACCCATAAAGAAGGCTTAAAGGGCAAAAATGCAGAACGAAAAATGCATTGAACACTTGGGGTTTGCACCGTGAGTTGGCTTCTTGTATGTCAGTCGAGGCTTTGTTCGTCGGTCAGTACAAAATCTGCTGGGGGATTTAGTCCGTACGTTGATTTGTTCGCCATCCAATGCGTTCGCGAGCCGAGGGTCCATAGTAGGTAGCCAAGTTTAGTGAGCACATCAACAGTACCGTGGAGTTTGCCTATTCATCCGGTACTCAAACTCTGACACTCTCATCTTCTCATAATTTTAATACTGAAAAAATCAGAGCAAATGATTATACCCCGAGAGCCACAAATAAGTCGGCATCCCAAACCACAATCGAACCATACCACCATTAATGAGATTAGTATTTAGGCATATTATTTTGTGAACAATATACAGTATGGTTTGAGGTGAAGCCCTGAATTCACATGGAATGTGTATTTACTTGCCCGACACGCAACCGTGAGATTACTCAGTGCCGTGGACAAGGGCACAGCATGCAACCTGTTCTTCTTCAAGCAGCTAGTTATAGCATATTTCTGCCAAAGTGGATGAAAAAAAAAACTTTGAGGCGCTTTTAACAGTGGTATTTGTTTTGACAGCTTTAATAGACACCAGTTAAATCTTGCATGTACCAATTACCACTCCTGAAAGCACTCGCATTAAATGCACTTCCAAATAGCTTCTAAGCCAAACAAGTCCTATGATGTGTGTAAAAAAAAAAAAAAAAAAAAAAATTAATAATAATAATAATAATAATAATAATAATAATAATAATAATAAGCTTCCTCATCATGTAACATTTTTGGAAGTGTCTTAAATATTTTCAAAGCTTAATGGGGTGGAATAAATGATCTAAACGTGACACAGATCCTCCTGAAAGCGGTCTTTGTATTGTGAAGGATGATAATATAGGAAAGATTTCAAATTTATTTGGCAGGGATTAGAGAACCTGTCATTGCCAGAGGCTTAACCGTCTCTGAGAGAGAGAGAGAGAGAGAGAGAGAGAGAGAGAGAGAGAGAGAGAGAGAGGGAGGAAAACACTAACAGCAGTGTTAAAAGAAGCCATATAAGTTCAATCGTGTAAAAAATTTGAATAGGGCCTAAACATTCTGCTAAATTATTCAACATACTACTACTTCCAAATTCAGTGCTCTCCATTCCCATTTATTATTTACACTACAGGCCAAAGGTCTGAAAGAAGCATGTGCTTTGGGTGACGGCTTGAATAGGGATTTCGATAGAGCTGCCACTAACGACTAATTTTCTAACGACCGATTTTTCGACTAATTTTTCGATTAATCGATTAATCTTAAC
>JAQMCW010000009.1:5831685-5841925 GCA_030068335.1 Chrysichthys cranchii | reverse complement strand
TATTTCAGTGACCATTGTGGGTTTTTCTTTCTTTAACAGAAGGGTACCAACAATTTTGTCCACGTCTGTAAATGCAAATATGTGTGTGTTCTGGGGATAGGCTCTGGCGCCGCCGCAACCGTGACAAGAATAATCCAGTTACTGATTGAACGACTGTAAAAACTTCAAACAGTCAAGACAATTATGATAAAGGAGACATGTTTAATAAAATGCTTGACATGGCTCTTAAATCTTATTTATTCCCACAAAGCTGTAATCATGAAAATCAGTCAGGATAAGGAACGGTACAATAAGTCGGGAATTGTCTTCTCTTTTCAAAAATTAACTAATTTTTTTATTAACAGGTGAATTATGTCGGAAACTAATGAAGAGAAAATGTCATCGGTAAGAGCAGACAGTAAAATCGAAGAAGGGAAATAAAATTTCATGGAGCCGAGTATCCAAACGTTCGTCTTTCCAGTAAACGCATAAAAATTGTAAAACTGGAATAACAATATTTCTCCAGTGTCATGTGCTTCACAAGATATCGATCCCGTGTAGAAGCAGAATTAGGATTTCTCTTTAGTTACTTGGCTTTGAGCGTTGATAAAAAACATTGTGTCGGAAAAGTGATAAAAGGTGAGTAATGCGCACCGTGCAAGCTACACATTATGAAGTATGCAAAGCTTAGTAGTGTTTACATACCTTTGTATGAGCTGGTTAATATTTAACAACGACCAGACACTGCTCTCTGGTGGACGTTCACGTTGTGAGAAAAACAAAACAAAGCCAGAATGGGAGCCAGATGAACTAAGCCTGTCGTACCACTTAAATGAAAGTCATGAGTTCTTGTGTTTATGAATTCCCCAGAATTAGGACAGGTGATTGATTCTGTGGTCTCAGCATTAATGTAGATCACACAGACAGCGGCTGATGAATAGCCTCCCGTTCACCTGGTGCTACTCTACAGTATTGAATTGAAGTCAGGCTGACCCTGAGCATATAAAATGGCTTGTAATGAATGTTCAATTTACTAGACTATAAACTGGGTGACAGCAGGGTGTCTGGGATAAATGAGCCAAGTTAAAAAAAAAATAATAATAAAAGATGTCAATATAAAGTTTAATCCAGATCAAATATTTTTTGCTGTTAAAGGGGGCGTCATCTATTCTGGAGAAAAATGGTTCCTATTTGAACTCAGCAGCCAAACAAATACACCCCTCCCTTCAGTGCGCCTTTAGAAGCTCCGCCCCCAAATTCATGGACACACTTTCCCAATACCCCCCGTTGCTGCTTGGCTGGAATCATGCTGTGTGGCTCCGTCCATGCCACGTTCTTTGCTTCCCCCTTTACAGAACCAGGGCTGTAAAATCATTGACTGCGCCTGTAACCAATGTCTTAAAGCATCCTATTTTGGATTTCTGTGTAAACAAACGCAACAGCACCACCAGTGGTCATAAGAACAGTGCACAAAATGGTATGAAGATGTGAAGCTGGTGCTGATTTCTTTCTAACCAAGCCTGTAGATTCAAGCAGCCTATCAGTGCCAGTCGTGTCAGGTGATTTCATGGAGATTTTTAAAAAAATCATTTTTAGCTTTCTTTGCTCACACATATGTAACATCAGTGATTGTAACAGTGCCTGTGAAATACAATGGCTGGTGTAATGTATGCAAATGAGGTGGATTATTATGATCGAGGTAGATTAAGCACATTTCATCCAATGAAAATGAAAACAAACATGCATGAGGGAACTAGAAGGGCACTTGAAGAGTGCAGACCTCCGTTAAGGACAATAATCGACTCTTCTATGATAAAAAAAAAAAACCTGAAACTGCAGTCATATGTCTGGACATATTTCCAATGGAGTCATCCTATTTCTACATTGGCTATGATTTGTCACTATTGAACTTCACTGCCAGCTCCTGGATTTTAGGATGAGTGGCATTGTTGAGTGCAGTCTTCCAAGAACAATGTAAAAGAGCTGTTTAGATGGACATAACAGAAGGTTAGGCAAGGAAAAGACATAGTAAAAGAGGTTATTAGTAGAGGATGTTGGTCAATTCGTACTTTTTTGCAGCTAATGAGTTACATTTTTATTGACTGCAGAATGAGAATTAACAGCCACCATGCAGTTGCATTAGTTGAAGGCAAACATGATCTATTTCTGCATTACTGTGCTTGTGAAGTGCTTGTCTGTGGTGTATGGTGTACACATGGTAATAGTAAGGACTGAAAAACACAAGATTTTTTTTTTTCTCTCCATCCTTTGCCATCTGAGGTAGACATAATAGACTTGTCTCTAAGGCATACTGAACTAAAAAAAAAAACCCTACAAAGGAAAAACTCATGGTCAGGAAAAAGACAAATACAATGGTATGTCATGAGACTGACAGTATTTTTATGGTGCAAATGCCAAAGCGGTAGTATCCCTGATCTTATCTGATGCAATTCAAAGAAGATCTGGCCATCTAGAAACCTTTGTCAGTTTCCCTCTAAAACTGAAACTAGAACATCTCTCTTTGTCTCTAGTTGGAGTTAATTCCCCTGTGGATAAAAGTTTTCTGTTTTGAGCAGTAGCTGAGCAAACAGCGCAGGCCACCCTGGCCAATTTATGACATAAAACGGCTCAAGGGACATTTGGGCCTGAGAGAAGAGGTTTGTTAGTTAGGGAACTTTTTAAAATTCTGTAAATAACACTGTATAAAATCTAAATACTACTACTAATAATGATAATAATAATTGACCATTTTGGTAGAGAGGAAATGCCTAGCTGGCCAATTGACCTAACTTTGAGGAAGAAACAGACTACTCTTTCTTCTTCTTAGGTCCTGTCCATGCTGTCCGGCACATAGGGTGTCAAGTCCACGGGGCTAGTTATTTCCATAGCTAAGTGCATTCTACAAGCTGAAGTCGCTAGGCCCACGCTCAACCCTAACACGTGACTCAGGTACACACACACACACCTACAGGCAATTTAGGGTAGCCAATGCACCTAATGTGCACATCTTTGGACTGTGGGAGGAAACCGGAGTACCTGGAGGAAACCCACACAGACACGGGGAGAACATGCGAACTCCACACAGAAAGGCGTCCATGTGGACCCCAGGGATCAAACCCAGGACCTTCTTTCTGTGAGGCAACAGTGCTAACCACTTAGCCACTGTGCTGGCCAGGTTAATAATAATAATAATAATAATAATAATAATATTATTATCCTCTGTTGCTATCTACAAAATGAATGTCCCTTTGAGATAATCGAATGCATTTCCTGTTTTGATGGTATAGACCTATACAAAACCTGCGTCATTTGATGACTAACCCAATGTAAGTGTAGGAGTATTAAGAGTACTGACAGGCCAGGCTAAGGAAATTTCGTCCTTTATGACTCACTAGTCATTACATGGCTGCACAATTCTCCTTCTCAACAGGAAAAATCTTTCTGTCAGCTTTCAAAAGTGCACTAACAAGGCATCCTGCTGAGGTCAGTAATGTCATGTGCATCAAAAGCATGATGGCTCACATCCGTTTGCAGCAGGACACAATGGAGGACTCTGAAGTAGCGGAAAAGCAACGCAGCAAACAAACGTTTGGAGTCCACTTGCTAAATATTAACACAAGGAAAGGTCACATTTCTCATTTAGGACACCGGGTGAGGTATGGGAACCATGTGCAGGCACCTTGTCTTAGCTTTGGCACTCATCAGACATGACATGAGAACAGTTACAGTTTAGCTATACCATTCACCAAGACCTAATGTTTGACCCCTTGCTATCTTGATAAGGAGACACTTGGAGACCAAAAGGCAATAAAATTCTCCCAGAAGAAATGCTAATTCACTGAAGGGAAAAGGATGTTGGTAGTGCTTTTGGTAGTGATTGATAATACTTGGCACCAACTTTGTCTTGGTGAACTAAGACCTGTGAATTTCACAGCCAAAATAACCTGCCAGAAACAAGGTGTTTTTCTTCTCTGTCTGCTAGGACTGTCTTGTTAGTATAATGGTGTGAGATTTCTGGCAGAGAAAACTGGCCAACAATCAAATTGCCAAGAAAACATTTGCCTACATGAGTTTCCCCAAATGCATCTGACCTTTTTCCTTTTCCCAACACCTGATCCAACCTGTGATGGCAGGATAATTAATTGATCAGCTGAATCAGGCATGTGAAAGGCAGGAGGTCTCCTGGACCAGGATTAATATCCATATAACACTATATTGAGATTGTATTTACACTATTCTGGCATAACATTGAATCCACTGACAGGTAAAGTGAATAACATTGATTATCTCAGCACCTGTCAAGAGCTGAGATATATTAGGCAGCAAGCGAACGGTCAATTCTTGAAGTTAATGTGCAAGAGTAAAGATCTGAGCGATTCTGACCAGGGCCAAATTGTGATGGCTAGACAACTATGTCAGAGCATGTCCAAAACATCAGGTGTTGTGGGGTGTTCCCAGTATGCACTGGTTAGTCCCTAGCAAAAGTGGTCCAAGGAAGGACAAATGGTGACCCAGAAACAGGGTGATGGGCACTCAGGGCTCACTGATGCACATGGGGAGTGAAGGTTAGCCTGTCTTATCCAATTCCACAGACCAGCTAGTGTACGGCTAAAACAGCCCAGATTGGTAAAAAAAAAAAAAAAAAGAAAAGAAAAAAAGGTAATGCTGGCTATGATAGAAAAGTATGAGAACACACAGTACATTGCAGCTTGATGTGTATGTGTCTGCGCAGCTGCAGACCAGTCAGTGCCCATGCTGACCCCTGTCTGCCACCAAGAGCACCTACAATGGGCAGGTGAGTATCAGAACTTGGCCATGGAGCAATGGAATCAGGTGGCCTGGTCTGATTGATCATGTATTCTTTTACATCATGTGGAAGGGTGGGTGCATGTGCGTCACTTACCTGGGGAAGAGATGGTACCAGGATGCATGATGAGAACAAGGCAAGTCAGCAGAGGCAGTGTGATGCTCGGGGCAACGTTCTGCTGGGACACTTTGAGTCCTGGCATTCATGTGGTTATTACTTTGACACGCATCACCTACTTGAACATTGTTGCAGACCAAGTACTTCCCTTCTTGAGAACGGTACTCCCTAATGTCTTTGGCCTCTTTTAGCAGGATAATACGCCCTGCCACACTGCAAAAAAATTGCTCAGGAGTGGTTTAAGGAACGTGACAAAGAGTTAAAGGTGTTGATTTGGGCTCCAAATTCCCCAGATCCCAATATAATCAAGCATCTATGGGATGTGCTTGAAAAACAAATCTCATCCATGGAAGTCCCACCTCATAACTTACAAGACATAAAGGATCTGGTGCTAATGTCTTGGTGCCAGACACCACAGCACACCTTCAGAGGTCTTGTGGAGTCCAGGCCTTGACGGGTCAGAGTTGTTTTGGTGGCACAAGGAGAACTTACACAATATTAAGCAGGTGGTTTTAAAGTTAAGGCCGATCAGTGAAAATGTTACGAATTTCTATTTATATAAATAAAATTTGTGCTGCAACTCTTAGTATAGTTTCATTATTTCAGTAAGTCTTGTGGAAAAAACAAGCCTTTGAAAAAGGCTACTTCATGCAAGAGCATGTCAAGGTGGGTTCTCATCATCTGTGCTATTACTGAATAAGGCATGTTGCACATTAATACATGTAATGATTTGTTATTACGAGTTACCTTTCCTGTACTTTTGGTCATTTGTGTCTGCAGGGCTTCTAGCCTTTGCTCCAATCCCGATATGGTTCTCTCTGTGTTTTAGACGTAGCTTTCTGTGTTCTTCCTACAGCTGTTTTTCTGAACAAATCAGTGAAAACTTGAACCTTGCTGCGACTGTATCACAAATAAAATGGAAATGTATAATTTGTGATGTTCAAATTGTTTACCTGATAAGTTTCAAACTGGTTGAACATCTGAAGAAGAATAAAACAGAAATGTGTGGGGGGAAATGTGATTTCCTCATACACTGTATTTTTTTTAATACAGCAGTGATCGCTCTACAACATTTCAGACAGTAACAGTAACTCCAGCATTTTAAAAGATACAAATATACATCTTGAGCCATATGTTATTTAATCTTTACAAAAAAACAAAAACAAAAGCAACAAGCGGTGACTTGAAGGACTGCGTGACTTTTCTGCTATGAAATGCATTGGGATTCATGAGAATGGCAACACTTCAACAACAGATCATCACAAAAACCAGTCCAAAATGATCACTACCTTGGGCTGAGTAACAAAAGTAAAAGTAATACTGCAAGAACAACAACAAATAAAACACAACCAAAAACAATGCTTATGTTTTAAATAAAAATGATATAAATGTTTTGTAGAGAAAAGGATATAAAAATCTACAGAAAAATATGTTCTATGAATTTTTAATAAAGTCTCTTAGGAGGCGTGGTGTGGTTTACCTTGTCACTGTAGCAGGAGGGTGATATTTGGGGCATGAGATGAAAGAGGATGGCGGATATGACAGAACTGTAGTTTACTTCCCTTGCCCTGTGTCTTGCAGTGAGCCGAGCAAAACACAAGCAGAACCGAAAAGTGACAGAAAACAAGAAAATCTAGCAGCCAGAGAGAAAAAAAACAGAATGTTTATCACTTTAAAAAAAAATTCCTAGCATGTTTCCGTGAACGAGACGGCTACTTTTTTCAGACTCGCTCCAAACAGGAAGAAAAGAACAAGATGGTGTGACGCTATTTAGTAATTAGTAGCTCGCAGCTATGCAAGACACCACAGCCCCCCCTCAAACCCCCCCCCCCCCCCCAACCTCACTTCTGTACTGTCTGTGCATCATGCTGCCAAAACTAGCACACATAAATACAGTATTTATCAAGAGTTCAAGTTTCATGATATGTCATTTGAAAAATAAGACTTCAAGTGGTCATCACTGGATACCACGATGACTGACTATATGAGATGCATTCAGTTAAATAATCCATAATCCAGTGTCAATTAGCCAAGTGCAATAAAAGCTGCAATATTCCAGCAGTCATGCACTGAGATGAAACAGAACATTTCAAGTTCCAACCATATAATACTACCCAGAAGTTCCAGGCTGATAACCAGGAGTCTGTAGACATACTGTATTTTTTTTTTTTTTTTTTACAGTACTTGGCAGCTTTGTGATGATCTATCTGTATTTTGGGTTTAAGCACGGAAGCTCCAGCTCCTCTGGAAAGGCTGCGCAGACTTCTTTTTTAAGGTAAAAAATGTCAGCTGGGGTTTCAGCTTCTGAGGCCTCTCTGGAAAAACTGCAGCTTCGCTCTCAGGTGTAGGGAAGCGTCTGCGGTAGATGTCAGGATAGGATCTCTGGAACTGAGGTCAAGAAAGAAAATATCAAAAGATTAGTAGACAAAATATCCGAATGTCAGGGAAAACAACCCGCTGCAGCTGAAACTACTGAGTAACAACAGGTTAGATGTTGGATCTGCTGTACTAGAGCTGCATGACATGGACCTGAACACAATATGAGACAGCTTCCCTTTTTAATAGTCCATAAACATATAACTTTATATTTTGTGGGGAACTAAATATTTGGACTGTTTTTGATACTTAATAAACTTTCAGTGCAGGTATCCAGTCCAAATGGACATGTCTATCGACTTTGTACTTATAAATAATTAATACGAACCAAAACATTATGTATTCATAAGTATAAAAAAAATACATTAAAAAGTTCACATAAAAGACAGATTTGCAGGTGGTGGTATGAAAGACGCTGCTATTGGTTCGGAAGATTTCACGCAACAAAAAGCAATCATGGTGAAGATGAAGGAGTTCTCAGAGACAAGAATAATAAACGCTTGGGAGAAGGGGGGGTGACACAAAGATATTGCAAACATCCTTGTCAATACAACTGGTTTCATAATAATCAGGGAGAAACTTCATGGAAACACAACTGGAAAGCTGTGCCACGGACGATTTCACAACATGCTCTCGGACGATAAGGAGGGCAAGAGAGAAGCCCGCAGTCACTTGAAATGGGTTGCAGGATGACCTGAAAGCAGCAAGAACAACATTTACAGAGAGAACAAAGAGCAATGTACTTCAGTGCAATCATCTCTGCTCCTGCACTTCAGGCAGCACAAACATGTGCATCGAATAGTATTTAGACAAATCAGGACTGTTCTGGAACCATGAACTCTTTGGCAATAACTCATGGTTGCAGAAAGACAGGCTGTATATAGTGTATGAGCCCAAGAACATCAGATCTGCAATGAAGTATGAACGTTGGACCCTAGTGATATGATGCTGCTTCGCTGCAAACATTACTGGTGCATTAAAAATCACTGAGGGAAACATGAATGGACATTTTAGAGGACATTTTTATTCTCATCGGCCAAGAAACCGAATCTGGGGGGAAGAGCGATGTTTTAACAAGTCAACGTGCCCAAATGTACAGCCATAATAAGTCACTTTCCTGACTCGAATGCTATTGAATATTTATGGAGGATTCTGAAATTGCACTTCCATTAGAGGAGAGACCCTTGTAACCTTGGGAAGTGAAGACGACTGAAAAAATGACCAGAATTGAACCGCGATGTTTCAAAAAGCTAATTACTTCTCACTGAAGGCTTTTTGAAGCTGTAATTGGCACTGGCAGCTTTGCAGCAAAGTACTAATGTTGTTCATCTGTGGCGCCTGAATACATTTTATCCCATCTTATTTCATTTTTTATTTGAAGTAGATATATGCACTAGAAGTATACTAATTACAAATATAAAAGTGCCTGAATACTTATTTCCCCTCAATGTATCCTGCTTACAAAGTCCTTACTGTCTTCCAAAGAGTATGGTGGTGACCTGTTAAAAAAAAAAAAAAACATTAAACCCTAATAATGAACACAGAACACTCTAACCTGTTTCAGTTTCTTCTTCTTGTCCTTTACAGACATGGCCTTGTCGTGTATGAGTCCTTCGAGTAGCTCCTCTATCGCTCCCTGGAAGCCTGTGACTCTCTGCTCCTCAAACTCCTGCTTGCTGATTTGCCTGCAGAAGGTGTGAGGTGGCGATTCCAGCGTGGAGTCCGTATCTGCACCTGCATACTTTATCTAATAAACACACGAGAGAGTGAGGCGACTCGCGGCTTCAAAATATTGTGTAGTTCACTGCATAATACATTAAACAATGAAATAAACATTACGCACACTGGGCTTCATTTATCGATCTTTTAATAAGGTTGTGTATAAATGTTTGCGGAAGCCAAACTGAATGAAAACAGGGTTTCGGGAGCACCGATTTTCTTCATACTCGCGTGCGTACGATGGATTCATGCACGGCTCAAGTGATCTGCATTTGGTGATGTCCACAAAATGCCACAAAATGCAAAGCTCACATACATATGTACAGTTGCACTCAGAAATTTACATACGCTAATCATGAAGGTCATGGCAATAATGGGCTTTCAATGATTTCTTTGAACTGCTCTGATTTCAGAAAACCCAAAGTAAATGAAAACTCGAGCACCCAATTCTTGCTGTTGTTTTTGTTTTATTAAAGATAAATGCTGCATGATCATTCTTCCCCAGAAAAAGAACAGATCACAGAAATAACGGAAAGCCCAATATTCCCATGACATAATATGAGAGCATGTAAACTTCTGACCACAGCTGTATGCATGTGTGCGTCTCTAACCTGAGCTCTGCGCAGGTGAGACAGATGCTCCTGCACAGATCTCTGCAGCTCGGTGGGGACCTTCAGCACGGTTTCATGGTTGTCCATCATGAAGTTGACGAGCTTGGTGGCGAGCAGCTCGTCCAGGTCTACTTCATCTGATGAACATAAAATGCATCGGGAGAATGTCTGGACCATCTAGGAAGGAGGGGAACAAAGAAGGGTTATTCAGAGTCAGACACTTTTTTTTAAACAAAAAATCTGCCCAAAAACTACCCATCAGACGAGATGTATTTTACTCATTACTTACTGACGTGTCATGTTGCTCTGCCTAACACTCACTCACTCACTCACTCACTCACTCACTCACTCACTCACTCACTCACTCACTCACTCACTCACTCATCTTTTGCCGTTTAATCCTGTTCAGGGTCGCGGGGGGAAGCTGGAGCCAATCCCATATGACTTTGGGTGGGAGGCGGGGTTACACCTTGGGCAGGTCACCAACCCACTGCAGGGCGACACACAGAGCCAGACGACCATTCACACTCACATTCACACATACGAGCAGTTTCGAGTAGCCAATTAGCCCAATCCCCTCTGTGCATGTCTTTGGACTGTGGGAGGAAACCGGAGTACCCGGAGGAAACCC
>JAQMCW010000009.1:5774062-5786115 GCA_030068335.1 Chrysichthys cranchii | reverse complement strand
TGCTCTTAAACACTTTCTACACTCTTAAACATACATCATTTTAACAACATATAAAATTCTACATGCGTACTTACTGCTGGTGAGGTCACTTCCTGTTTACAGCCTGTTTATTAGCTCAAGCGAAAGTGGCGTACACCGCCACTGTGTATTCATCCGCTGATGAAATACAGTGCATACTGTTTTATTTCGATATAAATGTCATTTTAATGTTTGAATTAACATTTTTAAAAATATATATTTTATATTTTATATTCCAGAGTCCATACTGTACACTGTCTTGGTCTCATGTGTACCTTAAGCCAAGGTAAGTCTCTCAATAGAATGTGCTGTCCATACATAGAAAAACTAATTTTGTGCCCTAAATCTGTCAATTTGTAATATTTATTCATGAATTTAGTCGCCCCGATTTCATTTGGCTTGTTATTCCTGACATAATCTACACTACAAAAGAACTTGAACAAATCCCTATATCACAAGTCACGCAAAGAACCTAATAACACTCTCAATCAGTAACTTCTGATTACACACACACACACACACACACACACACACTTTGTAAATAACCTGGACTTCCAATCAGTCATTGCAAAGTCTCACTCCAGCTGTCTAGTCTGTCTTTATTTGCCTGTCTGGCTCTCTGGTTTGAGTTTAATTTGTTTACTCATTTATCTGTTTGGTTTTTGGTCTGTTGATGACTGTTTGATGACCTATTGCACATTTATGCCTTTTAACTATTGCTTTATTCTCCTCATTAGCTCTTCTCCTGTTCTTCTATTAAATCCCAAACTTTATGTCCTCATATGTGCAGTTCGTGACAGAAGACAGGCCTGTGTAGTTGGAAAACAACAACAGATTACGTAGCAATGTCAATGCTACGTTATCACAGTTAACAGCTCCTGGATCTGTCCATTCCCTATATCAACCCCTACATCTGATCGCTCTACCAGGTAAGCATGACAGAGATCTATGAATGAATGTTTCTGTACAGTGTTTGCTATATTTTTCATCTCAGGGTCTTAAGGCTAATAAAGATGACATGCAATAAAGCAGGTAATTGCACTGCTTTGAATTGGGCCACTATTGTTTGCCTAAATAGGACTGAAACCATGCATAATTACTTTGTTGTCCTAACCCATAATGTCTTTACGACCCACTGCATGGTGAGAAGGCAAAGGGATGTCTCGTGATGCTCAAACAGGGACAACACACACCAAAGGCATTTACTTTGAAATTCTGCATATGGACTCTCCATATTAAAACTCCTTGCCGAAAGAAACAGACCTGCATTCAAGCCATAATTACGATACAGAAGAAGATAATCCTAAATGCAGACCACCAGTGAAAGCCAGAAACGCCTAGAAAGAGGTCTCCTCCCATAGGTGCTTCTCAATGTCAAGGGAGGATCCTTAATGGCTGCATTTCAAGGATGCCACGTGATCAAATCCCCGTGAAGGATTGTTCCAACATCTAAGATCCAGACAATTCTCAAGACTGCCTGTGTGTATCCGCTACGTTCTTGAAGCACCCACAACCCTATGCGCATATACAAGGAGGGACCTTTTCAATGACACAACATTCACACTGGCTAGACTGTCCCATTATGTGTCCTCTGAATGCTAGGAAGGCCACTGAAGAACCCAACTTGAAAGGACCCTTCCTCTCAAGGAAGTACCTTTGACTTTCTTTGAAATACTTCATAACGTTGGTATGGTCATCCATGGGAAATGTCCATTCAATTAGAGATGGTCAAAAATTGATGCCCTTTTACTTATGTTCCTTTCAAAATCATCTGCATGTTTACTTATGTCACTTAGATACAAGATTTGATAAGCTCATATTCCTTCTCTCCCTGCTTTCAATCACTAGACTGATTACACCCTCTTCTTTTTTTCACAAAACACATTAGTGCCTGTTATCACTTTTACTATAGCAGCCATAAACAGTCATTCCTTCACCACCCTCTTGTTTTTTTCTGTTGAAAAGACAGAAAAGCAGCTACAAAGCATGAGTTCCTCTGTCCTGAACACTTTCCCATGGTAGAATGAGTTCTTACATGTAGAATTGATAACATCTTAGAGCGAGTCCATTAATATAAACCTTTGATTTGTCTTGCAGATGTAACTACTGTTAGAGATGTTATTATGGATAATTAATCAACACCTTCTGACTGATCGCATTTGAAAATACTAACATACAAAGTGAGCTTGTAGCTGATTTCCGGGCAGAAGTGCATCTCTTCCAAGACTTGCATTGGCTTCTATTCAAATCTGGTCCTTTTCAAAATGGTGGATGCATTAATGTCCATGGTAGCTATTGCCAGTGACTAATGCAGACTTTGCTGTACTTGTTTCATTACAGTGGATTAGAATTGCATCCACATAAAGCTAAGTGATGTTTCTCCTTTCAATAGCGATTGCAAATCCATCTAGCTAGCATTTCCAGCAATTAAAATCTACTGTTTTAGGTGGTCATTATGAGTAGTTTAAATCTTTTAAAGTTATAATACGGAAAGGGCATGATCAAAGTAGCTGTACAACAATGAGAAGCTTTATCAGTAGTCCTATATGGTAAAAGTCTCATGAACAAGGCGATTCCGTCCACAGAACTGCTGCTTCACTGGAGGTTTTTTTTTTCTTTATTGCACCTTTCCGAGTAAACTCTGAAAAGTGGTGTGTGAAAATCCCAGGAGATCAGCAGTTATAGAAGTACACAAACCAGCACGTCTGGCACCAGCAGTCATGCCATGGTCAGAATCACTGAGATCACTGACAATATATTTCACCCCCTACTACTGATGATTGATGTGAACCTTGTGCAAAAATGCTGGCCTGTACCTGCATGATTTTATGCACTGCTCTGCGGCCACCTGATTGGCTGATTAGATAATTGCATGAATAAGTGTACAGGTGTGGCTAATCAAGTGCCCAGTGAGTGTATCAAAGCATACTGGACAACTGGACAAACAAAATGATTGTCCTCAACACTTTTCATTTTGTTCCCCAGAACAATGAGAATAACAGTAAAACCTCTTTTTGTTGTTTGTTTGTGTATTTTTCTTCTTAGATACATCAGTGCTAGTCATCTCGGTGTCCATAAGGGCCTGCTACAAAAAGCTCTGAACCCCTTGCTCTGATTTAAGGGGCACTTTAAGGCTTTCTTTGTAGGCTTTGGTTTTTCTTTCCAGAAGCTGGACCTTACAGCCTATTCTAGGCCCCACCCTTAAACGCCCGTGAACACCCACTAAATAAATATCGCCTGTAAAGAAGACTGCGAAGAAAATATAAAAATATCCAACTGGTTTAAAAACCTCTCCTATTCTTATCTAGTACAGTAAAGGTCTAAGTCCGAAACCGCACACTACTCAACACAAGTCAACGCTACTGTGTCAGAACGGTGCTCGGGTAAGCTCCGCCCCCTTCCCTTTTCGATTCGTCCACACTTTGACAACACGTCGAGACTCCGCCCGGTTGGACCAAATAAGGACTGGTTGTCCATACACGGCTTACAATCGATCCGAACGTAACCTTTCTTTCCCCCCTTCCTTATTCCCCGTTTATATGGCACAGCGACTTCCGCTCTTGCCGTTAAAGCGGAGTGGAGATCATGGCGGAGCGCGTGCAGCAGCCCCCAGCTAAGCGGTTCTGCTGCCGACCCGGTTATAGCACAGCGTGTCGACAGGGGCTGCGGGCCGGCGGAGCAGTATGCGGCACTTCGGCTTCGGCTTCGGCTCAAGGAGGATCGGGCAAGAGCCCGGAGTCGCTCTTGGACATTGCAGCGCGCAAAGTGGCCGAAAAATGGCCCTTTCAGAGGGTGGAGGAGCGCTTCGAGCGGATCCCGGAGCCCGTTCAGAGGCGGATCGTGTACTGGTCTTTCCCCAGGAGCGAACGGGAAATCTGCATGTACTCGTCGTTTAACACCGGGGGCGAGGAGAGCGCGGCGGCCGGGGAAGGAAGCGACGAGACCCAGCTGCCTTTCCGTCGCGGCGTCGCGCTGCTCGAGAGCGGCTGCGTAGACAACGTCCTCCAAGTCGGTGAGTGGAAAGAAGAGCCGGGGAGGAGCGGTGCGGTTTGTCCCCGTGTCACTCGCAAATAAATGTCATCAAGATACGTATATTTGCGTTGATTTGAAACCTCCTCGCCCGCGAGCCAGAAAATCGATGGCGTTTACTTGGACAAACAAAGAAGCGAGTCCAACGACAAAGGGCTTTAAATCTCCCCACAGGGCGAACGCTCCGTCTGAGAGCCGCACCTGAGAGCAGCACACCGGGCTGCAGCTGCCTGCTGCTCGCTCCGGCTTAAGCGCCCCACCAGCGGCTCGTTTCTCAGAAATAGTTAGAGAAACGAGCTCGCTTTAACCCCTTCTCGTTGTTCTCTGTGTCTACGGCATGTTTCTGTTGGGTTGTTTTGTGTTTGCTGTTGTTGTTGTTGTTGTTGTTGTGGTGGTGTTCGGGAGAAAACACCACCACGGAAGTGCTGATAGCAACCCATGACACTGTAGTCTCCACCGTGGGGCGTTTAAAAAACAAAACAAGACCGAAAACCAAGCTTTTGGGGCGTTTTTGAGCGTTTTTTCCCGACGTGAACGTGTCGTTTCCTGCTCTGTGGTGTGACCCGGTGTCCTTCTTTCAGCCGGGGCGCTGAGGGCTGTGGGCTGTTTGTTTATCCGAAGTGAAAGGCATGGGGGAGGTTTAGCAGCTCCAGCTGGACGGAGAGCCTTAATGTCACCGAAATGACAAGCCGTAATGTTGCCGAGGTCGGGGTTTTTGTTGTTAGTGGTGGTGTTGCTTGAGGTGTTTTTGTCGCTGAATCTGTCCGTAGACTTGGTTTGAGTTGGGAGCCTTTTTCCCCTGGCTAGCTTTTGTTCCTGGAGCAGTGTGTTTGCTCCTGTTTGGTTTTGCATGTTAGCCAGTGCGCATATCAAATAGCCGTCAGACATCTCCCCCCACTCGGCTATTGAAGCTGGCACTTTGTTCCCATTTTCATGTTCATTTGTGTCTTTTCAGCTTTATGTCACCCTGCGAAAGGAAAGGCAAACAAAAGCGCCTTTTTATTTCTTTTCACTGCTTGTTAAATAGAAGAGATTTGGAAAAAAAGAAGAAGAAGAAGAAGAAGAGGGGGCTGGGAGGAATGGCGATTTAAAGCTGCAGCGCCTCATTTTCGGCTCCTTGTTCTTGTGTGTGTTGTGTGTGGGTTTTTTTTTTTTTTTTTTTTTTTAAATAGACCTTGGATGGCCCTCCATCCAAAAAGTGTCCTCCTGACTAGTGGGTGAGAGCCGTAGGCTGCCTAAAGCCTTCTACAGTGTGCGGTTTGTGACGCAGCCATTGTATTGTCAGTCTCCAGCTGATGCCCTGGTGCTGCCATGTGCATTCAGCATTCAGCACCGAGCTGCTTGGAGACTTGGGGGGGAAATAGCACTGCAGAAAAGAATTTTGCATCGGTGCAAGATGTCGTGGGCCTCCTCCTGCGCTCTAACTCCGGCCAGCTTTTGTTTCGAGTCCCCGAGACCTGTGATCTGGCTCTCGGTGCGGTGCCTCGGTCGTCCCGGGTTTGGAAACGGTGCAGGGTTCAAACCTCATTCCAATGTATGGCCAATTTGAATTGTAATTCAATCTGCGGACATAATTTTCTGCATGGCCATTTCTCTCTCTCTCTCTCTCTCTCTCTCGCACCCCCCACCCCTTCCTCCTCCTCCTCCGCCTTCTCCTTCCTCTGGATGGATGAGCGGCGCCTCATCTGGGCTTTGTGCCCTTCTTCCTGAGCCAAGATGGGTGTCTGCTCGCAGTAACGCACAAAGGTCCAAACCCGTGTGTGTGTGTGTGTGTGTGTGTGTGTGTGTGTGTGTTGAGCTGTAGCCTTCTCCCCGGACCCTCTTGGACTGGATGGGCGGCTCGGAGATCAAGAGCCTCTGCCCTGTTTTTCATTAGGTTGTGTGGAGAGTCTTTTCTCTGTCAGTGAGGAGACCTTATCCCTTTTGTGTGTGTGTGTGTGTGTGTGTGTGTGTGTGTGTGTGTGCACGCACATGCTCGTCGTTCTGCATTGTGGTGATGGGAAAAGACAAGAGCGAGCGCACACTGGGAGGGTTTTCTTGGCTGATTGCATGCCATGCTGGAATGTGCTGCAAAAATAAAGCCAAGGAGGTGATAAATAAAAGATGCAATCTTCTGACACAAGCCTCCTAGCAGACCCGGGACACGACGCAGGACAGGAATCTGTTTGTTTTTTTGACGTCCGGAGGTGGCGGAAAGCAGCGTAGGCCGTGATGGGGAAATAGCTGTGTGTGTATGTGTGTGTGTGTATGTACATTTCTTTATGTATTTGTCTGTAAATATCATGGGTTTACGATTGCTCTGGCAGGTGCCCAGGATAAGCTGGCTATATTTACATCCCAGCTCTGTAGCCGAACTTCCTCTACCTTTGAGGGTATTTCTTCCAGTTTCACTCGAGTTATCATATTCAAAGTAGCAAGGGTGCCCTTGACATCAGTGCAAATTTTCCTGCGTGTCCTTCCTCGCTCGGGTGTATTGATCGCCCAGACAGACGGCTGCCTCACAAGCCTAAGGGTCACCGAGGTCAAGTTCAGCCGTCTTATCCTCCTCCTCCTCCTCCTCCTCCTTCAGCCGTTGATGTCTTTCTCTTCCCTTCTAGGTCTTTAGAGTAATACATGCGTGTCCCAGTTAAGTGTTAAACAAGTCACGTTTGTTGTTTGGATGAGTTGAATGTATGTAGTTTGTTAAATGATTTAATTGTGATTTGATTTGTTAAAATATTGTAAGTGATGTGGGGAAAAGTTGTCATGAGCAACAACAAGGAAAAGAAATGCACATTGTGCAAAGGACAGCAAAGTAATAGCGATGTATAATCATAATACCGGCGTTATACCATAGTAGTGCACAAGATCAGGATCGAGTCAGATATAAACCAGTGTGTGCGACAAAGGTAAATGTCACAACGATTTGGAAATAAAATGTCGTGATGCACATTCTCAGCGAGGGCTTGTAGTTATTCATCACGATTGGATGTTTGACATTTTAATTAATTTGATATAAAAGGATCTTGAAGAGAAAAAAGATAAAGACGTTTGACCTATGTAAGATGGAGTTTGTGTGGTACTGTAAGCGTGTGCATGAGCGAGGACCGGGTGTACGTATTGTGTTTTGTTGGGGTGTGTGTATGTGTGTTTGGGGTAGGGGATTTGTGAGTTGACATTTCTGACATTTCATATGTGGAAGTTAGGTATTTTAGGTCTGGAGCGCAAATCTTGCATCGGGATGCTGTTTGGAAAGGAGTACTCGAAGACTTGGAGCTGTCTTTTAAGAGACCTCTGAAATCGACCATGGTTTCCGGGTTCCGAGGTGTGTTTTATTTATTTGGAATAAAAGAAACGCCAGCGGGATTTAAATAATGCATTTCTTTATCATTTAAATACGCCGTTATGAGCCGACCACCTTTCAGATTGGAAATAAGATTCGGTCTCTGGAGTAATAACCCAGAAACCATGCTGATTCAGAAAATAGCCCCGGCTTCGCAAAGAAACGCTGAAATCTCTCTCGGCTGATGAATAAATAATAGCTCCGGCATTAGGACGAGAGCGCCGGACTGCAGAGGACGGTTCCACGAGACGCATTCCTGCTCCTTTAATGTAAACTGACCTTCTCCGTTGTCGCCAGTCCACCAGCTTTTGGCCACCAGTGCCGTCTGGGTGCATGGCATTAAAGCAGCGGTACACTAAAGCAGTGGAAATACCTCCTGGCGCGCAAGTGCAACTTGTGCTTGCCCTTTTCCCTTCAGAGCACTAATATTCTGCAGTATGGTAATTTCCACCGGCACTTCAGTCCGAGTGCTGTGACCTCATATGTCAAGGAAGTCGAGAGGCTGGTGCAATTTTCCTTCAGAGTGCCTCCTTTCTGCGAGATGCCGTTCTTCGGATGCTGCATCAGAGCCAATATCCTTCCACAATACACGTCCACTTGGGTTTATTCCAGTTTTTTTCTCCCAATAGCTCACACCTGACCCTTCATTGATGTGTTACTTTTGGGGAAATGAAATTGACTTGGACTGCAATGTGTCTTCATGTCCAAATGTCCGTGCACAATCCAGCGCCCTTACGGACCCCAGACGGCGGCGTCCCAGGCCGTATCCGGCTCTCCGAGACGCCAAGAGAAGTGAAACCCATAGGATTGAAATAAAAGATTTCAACTCTGAGTTCAAGGGGTGTGGGAGGGGAGGGGAGGGGGGGGGGGGGGGGTGTCGTCTGACTTCCTTTTCAAACCTCCTGCTTTACGTTTGAGTTTCAGGCAACGGTTATAGTCTCTTAAAAAAAATTTGATTTAAGATTTCAGCTTTGGCCCTTGGCTTCCTATATATGCCGTAAACGGACGTGAACTTCTTTGTTCTCGGGTTTTAAAGATTCATATGGAATGCTGACCATAATGCTTTCCTTCTGTCCATATGCTGGTGTCAGATCTAATGTTGCACTTTTTTTTTTTTTTTGCTTTTTTTTTTTTCTCTCGCCACAACATCAGTAAAGAGTAAAGTGAAGGCTAGTTTCATGTTGTCTCGTTTGGTAAGGAGCGGCTCAATGTACGTCACACGATCCTTTTTCTTTGTAGACATGAGATTTTTGGTGAGCGTGCGACTAAAGATGATGGAAGACACCAAGCGAATGAGATTTGTTTTATTTGTGATTGTCTTGCTGTCTCACTGCCTGTGGATGATCCATGTCTTCCTGAAAATGATTGTTGGGCTGCAGGGAAGCAAGCGATGAATATGGTTCACTGGATAGAACCTTTTGATTTCATGTCGAGATCGTGGTGTTTACCAGCGACATTTCAAATGCACGTGGAACAGCGATACATTTCTTCCTGGCACGATCGGGTCGGTTGTTTGTGTTTTTTTTTAAATTATTATTTATTTGTTTATTTTATTTATTATTTATTTATTTTTTTTTTTTTATCTGAGCTGTTGCGAGCGAACCTAAGCAGGGAATAATGCGCCTCGTACGTATCGGGGGTTATGAAAGAGATTTTTTGTTTGAATATTATAAGAGCAGCAAAGTGAGGGATTCACCATCATTCTGCACGTTCCTTTTTTTTGTGAGGGTGGGTGGGGGGTTTGCTTTGCATTTTCAAGATTTGGTAAGCGGGTGGTTGTGGTTTTGTAGGAAACATGAAAACAGCCGAAATATTTCCTCGCTGACTGACGCCGCTGGAAATCTTGCCGTTCTGCTTAGGTATTTTCCAGGTCATCGTCTGCTTCCACTCAGGAGACAGATTTGTATTTTCTGGCTCTCGCTGTTCGACTCCCTCTTTGAGCGGAGGGTTTCTTCTGCTTCTCCCCATACAATTATTTGCTCCTGTGCTGGAGGAGAAAGGGGTGGTCTTTTTTCCTTCCTTTTCTGTTTTTGTTTCTTGAAGAGATATTTGATGAAGGAACGGATGAGGGGTGCCTGTAATTGCTTTAAGGGCAGCAGCTCTATGGGTTTTTTGGTTAGTTAATATTTAGTTAATCTCTAGACTCCAGACCTGCGGGATTGTTTTCCACCGGCTCTCCATCCATCTTCGCCTGATCGGTATTCAGCCTCGTCCCCTCGTGCCATTAACCTTCATTGAGGGTAAGAGGAGGGGTAGGAGAGAGCGCCGACAGGGATGTGGGGGCAGGGAAAAGCAGGTTTACCTTTCCTCGGCGAGGACTCACCTCTTTCTCTCTCTCGGACACACACACTCTGTCTCTCTGTCTTTTTTTTTTTTTTTTTTTTCTTTTTCCTTTTCCAAAATGCACAGTTTAGCCAGCTGCCATTCTGGCCTGCCTGAGCAGCGAACATCAGGGCTCGCCGCAGGTCCATACGGCGCTGCGAGCCTATAAAAACCCCAGAACACGGCGACCTGGTTATCTTGAGGCCGAGCAGTGGCTTTAAATACCAGGAATTACCTTAAAGGCCATATTGCAGCTTTGTCAGGCTTGTCCGTAATCCAGACTACAACTAGTTGCTGGCAGAGACGTCGCTTTTTCAGGCGGACCCCTGACGCGAGATGACGCACTGTACCAGCTCGCCCTGCGCAGGAATGGGCTCTAAACCAGTAGCATGTAAGAACTTGGTCATGCCGCTTCATGCTCCGTATGTCATGAATAAAGAGATTTAATAGGGACAATGGCCTGGTTATTTATTCTGTTCTCTCCGTGCACTACCGGTGCCTCGGCAGGGTACGCCGAGGACCCGATCTGTCTTCATTATCCGAGCTGCGGCGGAGACCTGGAAACGGCGCGGTGATGAATGAGACCTTTAAGTTCACATTAATGGCTAAGTATTGCTCGTAAGGAGCTCTAGATTACGCTTCTGTTTGATTGGTGTGCTGCACTTTTCTGACGATTTCTTTGAAGAGGGGAGGGAAGAAGAAGAAGGGAGGAAAAAAAAGAGGTCGTAGAGACAAGGAAAGCGTCTTCCTAGCTGCTCGCGTTATCACAGTACGGTATGCCGTGATGGACGATTTGCACATGGCTGAAGTTTTTCAAAGCTCATTCCTCGAGGCCTGCGCATTGCTGGGCAGGCAGCCTACAGCTGGCTTCGGCTCGCAGCGAAGTCCTTTAAGGGGAGATGATGAACAGGGCCTGCAAAGTCCCCGTGCGGACTGCAGCGTCAAAATGTCCAGCCCCGAATGAGAGTTTTTTATAAAAAAGAAAGAAAGAAAGAAAAAAGAGCTGGCTGAGCGTGTGCATGTTTGATGGTGCTTGCTGGTTGCTGAAGGCAACACCGGGGGAGTTATTTCCCTTTTTTCTTTTGTTTTTCTTTTCTAGCGTTCGAGGGTGGTTAACCCAGCTGCGCTTTTTCCGGACGAGACAAAAGCAAAGCCGAGTCGACATCGCCCGTCGCTTCTTGCTCCAGCTCCCCCCGATATCAACATGTTGGCCCGGGTTTCTAACCATTTATTAACTATAGGAGGCTGGAACGGCGGGTAGTGTCGCCGCCTCACAGCACCGGAGTTTCCCGGTTCGATCCGGAGCTCCCACTAGTGTCCGTCTGGGCACCGTTCCGCATGTTCTCTCTGTTCTGAAATGAACCAAGGCAACGTGTAGACGTACTTGGTGCTCTTCTACCTGGGTAAAAAAACAATCCAATTTAAATGGCTGATGTTGGCGTGAACAGCGCACGAGGGTTAAAGTAAACAAAGGTATGCCACATGCTCGCACAGGCCCGCAATGTTGTCGCGCCTGCCCTTGTGCTGCTTTGTTCTGCCCGCCTGCAGTCACAGTCTCGCCCTCCGAAACCACCTGGCTTAAGAAATGAATCGCGAGAACCAGAAGAGCTTGACGGGAAACAGGTTCAGAGACAGGTTCGCGAGGCAGTGGGAGAGAACGACTTTAAGCGTGCTGATGAACGTCTGGGAATCTGCCCTGCGTTTTGGCAAACTAGCAGCGGGGAGGAAGTGCTGAGCTGTGCTGTCGATGGTAATGGATGTGGAATGAATTCGCATAACACCAAGCCCACTTTCCTCCAGCACACTAAGCTCTGACATGGGCATGAGGCGCTGAAGTACGAATATGTGAAGGGAGCTCTGTTGGTCGGTTCGCGGTCGGATGTGTTCGCACTTCAAAAGACGACTCGCGGCGCGCTCGTTTATTCCGATTCAGTACCCTGGTGGTCAGGAGAGCGATGGATCGTCACGAGCCTTTCCCTGGAACACCGTGGGCACAAATACACCCTGGATGGGGGAGGGGGGGATGTCCAAGTTTTAGAACGACATTATTTGTTTTGACCTTTTGAAATGTTTACCTAGGGCACAACAGCCCCCCCCCCAACGATCTCAATTCCATGCATTATGATTTCATAAGTTTGTCACTTTATCTTGGTGTGACAGAGCTTCATCACAGTATACCGCTTAAATTTTTTATTTATTTATTTATTTATTTATTCTTTTACATTTCACATCGCACCTGTTTTAGATTTGTGGCCAAAAAAATGATTTTAAAGGATGGCTTGCTTCACTTTGCATTGAAACTGCTTTATTTCTTTATTTAAAAAAAAAAATCTGCTCCTGATGGGGGGGGGGGGGGGGGGGG
>JAQMCW010000009.1:5765475-5774052 GCA_030068335.1 Chrysichthys cranchii | reverse complement strand
TCATGATGCCCCCCCCCCCCCCCATTCTTAAATTCTGACCACGATGAAGAGTTTACGATGAACTAAATGCCCCAGTCGGGACCGGGACCGGACACGTCTAGGTACTGAACCGAAAACGCGTATAGCTCTAGAGCTGTATTCAGTCGTGGCTTCAAATCCTACCTGTACGCGAACTCCCAATACGGCACTTTTTTTTTTTATTCGATTCAAACGTTTGTGTTTGCGTTTTCTTGGAGAACGACATGACGGGCCTTTATCATTTTTATTTCTTTGGAAGGAGAAAGCGGCGCTCGCGTCAATTCGCAGGCAAAGCCCGAAACTGATCAAGATTTATGGAGGCACACGCAAGATGAATGGATTGCCCGGCCTTCCTCTGCAGAGCTCCATCTAAAGAAAGAATATGTCATAAATGACATATTTAGCACCGTGAGAATGGGCTATGGTGATTAATTTAGTGCAGAGAGAGCAGCGGTATTGACATCACTTAAAAATAAAAACCGAGTGGGGGGGAGGGGGCGCTGAGCTTTAATAGTGATCATAATTCTACCTTCGAGCTGTGGGAGGAGAGAGGAAGAGGCCTCCTCCTGCATTGGCTCGCAGACTCACCGAAATGTACAGGAACAATGAGAAACCTCCGAGATCAGGGCGGCGATAAAGATTTAATTCTCAATTTCAAAAAAGTCATCTAACGTTTTCTTTTCTGCTAATGGGCAATGCTCGGTGTTTAATACACGTACATGATCTCCATTTGCTTATTAATTACCGAACGGCAAGCTAGGTAAAAGACGCGTTCCGTTACGCCTTTGACGGTAAACGAAGTGACGGTGAGTCACCCTGAAATCAGTTACGCACGCCGGTCTTTGTCTCAGAATTAGTCATGTAACAGAATACGTTCTCGTCCTCGGGCAAGCGTTTGTGCATAACTACCAACGGCTTCTTGCAGGACTCGGCTGCTGAGTCAGCTGCTCAGAGGCAGTTTCGAGAGGCTTGCGCGATCCCTCAAACTCGTTCTGCGGGATGAAAATGGAAAAAGCCAGAAATGATATCGCGCAGATCCACGCTTCCTTTAAAGCACACGCGCAGGAAAAAAGGGCTGTTTTGGAACGACCCAATAGGCATTTCTCTCCTCTCAGACACAGAAGTAACGTGTGTCGCGTTAAGGGGGAAATTGGCCTGTGGTCGTGCGTCGCGCAGCCACACTGGCGTGGCAGTCTGCTGCAGTAAGCCTGCTGTGACTTTGACGGGCTTTAAAAAAAGAAAAAAAAAAGTTCGTCAGTGGGCTGTGCCAGCCATGAGTTTACACACGCTGGCACACGGGGACAGCTGCCACAAGGAGGCATTTACATTGCAGAAGTATCATCACCTCTGTTTATCATGAGAACGGAGTATTACATGATGCTGGCTTGTGGCACTGTGTGACTGTGGTTAAGATTTGGATAAAATTACATGGTTGCAATGGCCTTCTGGACTCCATGGTGTCCTTTTTTTTTTTTTTCTTTTTTTTTTGATATACAGAAACGTTCCCTGTGTGATGTGTTCCTACATGATAATCCAGTATAAGAGTACAAACCCATTCCACACGGCATTATCCTTTCTTATCTGCGACGTTATCTAACTGTACGCACACCTGCGCAAGCCCCCCGCCTCACCGTGTTGCTTTACTGTGCAATAATGTTAGCAGTGTGATGTTCCCATGCCCCAGCTGGTGTATATGGCTCTGTATGCAGGGCCACGGGCACAGAGAACAGAAGAGGAGGTGAAAAGAACCCAGCGCAGAGGGGGTGAGGCCCCGAAGGATCTCTCCAGGCTCTAGTCGTCTCTGTGACGCACATCCAGATTGATGGGTCTGTTTGTGTACGTTCTCCGAACGGCACCTTGGGGCTCAGTGCGCAAGGAACCTGTTTTCTTAGTGTTTCGTGGTCTCGGAAGCATTTGTACTAATCTATTTCTCAATATTTATTTGCGCTCTGTAAAGCACACGTTATTGAATATGGTGCCCGGGCCCCCGTGGCCATGCCTATGCATGTCTAAGAGCAGCTCCTCTTTGTCTTACACTGGCGTTTGGGAAGCAGCCATGAGCGCCTCCGGCGCTGATCCCTCGCTGAGAATCAGGTCTGACGTGCACATGGCTGGCTAGCTCTGCTTTCCTGGCCAACATCCTGCACGGGGGGAGGTGCAGGCTGGGCTGGGTGGGGGCGGAGCTTGGCACCGGTTCACCCCTCTTTTGTGTCCCAGTGGTCGGGGCCAGCTTTGTCTCGAGTTCATATCAGACCGGTATTTTTGATTGTAAATCAGGGAGGTGTGCAGCACTTCACTCGCGCAGCTGAGATGAGCCGTGGCACTAAAGGGACCAGCCCTGGAGCCTGGCAGCCTGTGCCATCCCACTGCCACCGTTCCATGTTTCAGCGGGCACAACGAGGCCTTGGCACGGCTGCCTGTCGCATACCATTCCTGCCAATGACTCCAGATGCGTGTTGGGCCTGGTCCCGCTATGCGGGTAGCCGTTCCAGATGGTACGAAGCCATAAGCCACTTCCCTTAGACAGAAACGCATCTTTTGCTGCACTCAGCTCTATGTGTCCTCCATACTCACTCAGGCTTTGGCCATTAACCTCTACAGGCAGCTGAGAAATGGCCGCCTTTGATTAGCCCAAGCGAGAGCATATGTGCACCACGGGCTTCTCCTTTCGAACATAAGGCCTGTATATTGCTTATTATTGCTTGCTTTCATTTAGGCATTACTTCCTTTCAAGGAGCATATGTAGCCAATCAGGGACATGTACAGAGTAATAACTCTTCACTTCATCTAGGCGTATTGATCTTTGACAAGGATCTCGTTGCGTTTTTGCAGCTGTGTTGCTGATGCGCCGCTACAGGATTAAAGGTCCTATCTAACTTGACTGCTTTAAGGGAATTGTCCTTTGGCCTCCCAAGATTTTTTTTTTTTATTTTGTGTGTGCGTTTGCCCTGTTTACGTAGTCCTAGCACACCTGTTTGGAGCTCTGGGTTTGGGCTTATCTATACAGTGAGAGCTGCCTGGCCGCTCTGTTATTTGTCTAGCAAATGCTTATTGGTGCAGGTGGAGCAAAGCAGGAGGTTCTCCAAATGACTACTAGCTCTTTTTGTACATGTTGCAGACCTGCATGTATGATATTTTTTTTATTTTATTTATTCATTTATTTTTTTCCCCCATGGACTCATTAATTACAAGGGTCAGACTATGACTTCTGCCTGCATATGTTCATGATCTAGTGCTTCTCCAGCATGGCAGTGTGTTACCCAGATTGCTTTTCGTTGTGTAATCACAAGCGTTTGTGTTTTTTACTTCCTTTATTGTGCGCATTAATATGTCGGAACAGATCCAGCAGCTTTCCGTGAGAAGCCAGGCCTCCCCTTTGACACCGCTCAGATTTTGATTTCAGATTTTACCCATGCGAAGGCCTGGGCTGGCTGGTGGATTAATATTTATACCGTCTTAGTTCTGCCTGTTAATCCCAAAGTACGGGAATCGGGAGGCCCTTTTCCCTCTGATCTGTGATCAGCAGGGGCTAAGGGTAGAGGCCTTGCCTGCGCACTCTCGCAGGAGGATGGCCTCTCAAACCCGCTGAGCATTACCGAGCTCAGGGGGCTTGGGCTCGACCTTCCCGTCGATCTTAACCCTTTTATCTCTCTCGCTTCTTTCTTTTACAACGAGATTGCGATGTGCATATCATTCGTCCTCCGTTAAAACATCTCGCGCCCGGCCTGTTGCCCCTCCGCTCTCGGACAATCCCTTTAGACGTTCCTCCTTTAAAATTCAGGACGGTTTTCAGCTTCTTGTCCTCTTGCTCCCTTTTATTCTCTCTGATCGTACCGTTTCTTGGAGCACTCCCAACCCCTGTTCCACTCCTTACTCTTATTAAGTGTTCGCCTTGACCGTGCATCATGAGCTGCATTTCTCAGCAGCTTAGACGGTGTACATTTCATCTTGACGTTAAGAGTTACTCGCTCCAGAATGCAAAGGTGATCGGTGTTGGAAAGATACCTGATTCGTGTGATGAGATGAGTTGTTAAAGGCACAATAAAAGTTCCCTGTGTTGTGTTGGACAGCTTTCCCCGGGTCGCCCTGCAGCTGGCCATGGGAACAGCTGACAAAACCCGAGCCTGAGAGGCTTCTGGGAAGCCTTGTCCTATCAGTCAGTGGGGACAACCAGGGGCCCTGGCCCGGCCTCTGTTTTTTTGCAGTGTAAAGTAAGCAGGAAAGCAGGAACAGCTGGAAGCACACTGTGTTCACATGCACATAGAGGCTCGTCTCTCCACACAAACCAAAGTACACTGGGAGGCTTTAAAATGTCCCAGGGCTGCGTCCAGGGTTCTATCTCTTTCTCCTTCATTGGCGAGTCCTCCGATCTTGGTCACATTCTAGCCCCGAACCAAAAACCTAAGCTGGCTGTGCGGTGGTTTCATTTACATTACTCCCTGCCTTGTTTTGGATCCTGTAGTGATCTTGGCGACTATCAAAATGTAAGTGTGCTCCCTTTTCTTAAGCACAGCGGTGGGAATGAGCAGACGCTCGTCTTCGGCGTTTGTTCATTTTTATTTGTGTACGTTTTTGCTGGCAGTCTGAGAGCGCCCGGCCGCGCTGGGCCGCAGAACCAAACAGCTTGGACTGTGAAGTTTGGGAAAAGCGATGGAAGGGAGGGAGGGATTGGGGGGGTGGAGAAAACTCCAGCGCTCAAACGTCAAACCCTGCCAAGCCTCAAATGTGGCTCTCTGACTTCGAGAGCCTCAGAGCTTGCAGCGTCTTTTTAAGAAAGACGGGAGCTAGTCCGGCTCGATTAAGTGTGTTTTTTTTTTTTTTTTTTTTTTTTTTTTTTTTTTTTTTTTTTTCGTCTGAAGAGCAGACAGACAGTGGCGCTTGGGTTCTTTTGAGCTGAACAAAGCAGAAAGCCATACGCTTGAGGTTGATCAATTGCTACTGGATGTATGTTTTGTGGCAACTTTTGATCGAGACAATATTTAATTACCCTCCTGCCCCCTAGCCGGTTGTCTCCAAGGCTTGTGCGTATTTCTCAAACCTTTTTCAGTGCTTTTTCTCTTTCCCTTTCTGGTCGCCTATAAATGTGCCCGACATAAACGGTGAAATTCTGATTATTTTGTATTCCAGATTGTCGCGCTTTAATTAGAATCGTACTCTTTCGTATGACAGTTACGGCTGTAGTGTATTGTGTACTCCTCCTTTCCCCTCCACCTTTCCTCTTTTTCAGCTGTCTGTTTTGCCTTCAGCCAAAAAAACCCGAGCACTACCGTCAAGTCTCCCTCCGAGCTTGTGTCCTTGATAATCAAAGGCGAGGAAAAGGGCCTTTTGAAATTCAAGGTTGAGCGTCTGCTTCTCCCTGGTTCTGTGGAGGCATTGTCTACGGCCTCAGCGAGAGTTTGGAGCCAGGCTCCATGTTTGTTGACGTGCCTGTGTGGGTGGGAGTTTGCCCAGTTGTGTGCAACCGCATCCAGTCAGATCTGCCTTTAAATGTAAGATGACCACATGTAGCGCTGATAAACCCCGCGGTTCGTCAGCAGATCTGGGGGCTATGATAGCGCTGGCACCAGCAGCCCGTACCGCTGATAACAGAATGGAATGGAGGCTCGGGCCAACTGCTGACTCGATTCCCCTCCCCCTTGTACTCCCAGGCCAGAAGGGGGAGGTCAGAAGCACAGATTTAGCCCCCTTTTTTTTTCTTCTTCTTCTTCTTTTTTTTTTTTCCTTCCCCCTCCACTATCAGCAAGAGAGGGGCTAAATATGAATGTGTCAAGAGAGGAGGCCCGGCCCAGCGTGCGTTCCTGCATATAGATCACTCTCTGGGCCTGGGACTGAGCCGAGATCTGCTGATACATCGGTACTTTTCTCAGTCCCTCCTCTTTCCCTCAGTGTGGCCCTGTTCACCCCCATCCTTCCTGGTCATTTACATGCCTCTAGGCCCTCTGGGCTGTGTGTTTTTTTTGGTTTTTGGTTTAATTGAACGGTAACTGAATGAGTTGCCATGGCAGGAGGAGAGTAGCTTGGTGTTCCCATTGTAGCACCGACTCCTCTCGGCGAAAGAATTCAGGGGGGTTTAAAGGTGAAAGGCCTGACCACGTTCACCGCGTTTCGACCGTCTGAGCGCTGTATCGAAGCTCCATGACCGTGAACTAGCTTGCTGTCCTGAAGTGACCGAAACCTAGCGACGTTTTACCCATTTAGATGTCGCTCCTGGATGTGCACAAGACGGAAAAATAAAATTTTAGCAAACAAAATCAATATCTTACCATGCTTCGGCAAAATAAGAAACAGAAAAAGGCCGCGGGGGAAAAAGCAGTTGGTGTGTGTGTGTGTGTGTGTGTGTGTGTGTGGTTAATTTGGATGGTTGTTTCGAGTGCAGCCCTTTTCTGCAGGGTTGTTTAGACAGAGGAGGGGGAGGTGTGAAAGTCTCACATGTTCCTTTGAGGCCTTGGAATCATTTTCTGTCAGCAATGTTTAAAGAGAATAAAGTGAGCTGTCATCACAAAAGGTTAAAAAATCTGTCTTGCTCAGCCATTTAATGAAAGCGACTGAGAAAGAAACACAAACCGAAATCCATTATTTAGAAAAGTGGCATTAAAACGCGACGTACGAGGATGACTGCGCCTCCCGACACGTTTTACTCTCATCAAAATCAAGAGGTGTGTGTCTGTGTGTGTCTGTGTGTGTCTGTGTGTGTCTGTGTGTGTCTGTGTGTGTGTGTGTGTGTGTGTGCGGGGTTTTTTTTTTTTTTTTTTTTTTTTTTTTTTTAAATAAGGTAAAAAAAATAAAAATTTGGAACCGTGAACGACTCTCTCTGTTTTAAGGAGTATCGGTTTCTCAAACAAATCCTCTTTCGGGGATTGTGTTCTGGAACAGTTCTATCTGGCTAGCTCCTTCATGGATCCCGGAAAGCTTTTTCTATGAACCGTTCCTCCTGAAGATGGTCTCGGTGGAAAAATATAAAAACTTGACTGTTTTTTGGGCCGATTAAGCAGGTATTATTAGGATTAGTATACCTCTCTTGCTGCTAACACGTGTGTGTGTGTGTGTGTGTGTGTGTGTGTGTGTGTGTGTGAGTGAGAGTAACAACATGGTGTAAGGTATGTAGCATTACACACAACAAACCCACCCAGCTCAGTGTGCATGTTTGCACTGCTTGCTCAGTACAAAAAGTCTATGCACTAGCTGAGCAACCCCCCTCCCCCCCCCAAATAAGAAACACTGATGTAACCAAACCACATAACATAGCGTGCTTTTTTTGTTACAGTAGCTAATCAGCTAGTTATCTGCAACACATGGGGTACTGTTGCTGAAAATGATGGTTCTAGTACGGGTAATGTTGTTCCTCCGAGCCAGACTGCAGATCGCTCCAATAAGCATGCTACTGCGCAATCAAACCAGTCCCCATCCCCAACCAGGTAAACATTTTCATCTATGCTGCATTGTGACCGATGTGGTTTACGTGGGGGGTGGGGGGATATGTAAATGTGTTAGTACATAGACAAAAAAAATTCCTTACCAAAAATTGTACACAACAAAGGGATTACTCAGCATGTATCGGTGTACGACTACACCACTGCTTTGACTGGAATGAGTGGCCAGATGTGTCTGTTTGAGTTTGAATTCCAGGCTGATGTCATGTCTTATTTGTGTGTGTGTGTGTGTGTTTAGCTGCGTTGTGCGCGTGTGTGCTTTGAATCGAGGCCCCGTACATGACCACATTTGCCGGAATGACGATTTAATCAGTTAATTCTCTCAGCTTCCCAGAAAGTCTCGTCTTGTGTTCCCCAGTTGCCGTACTGATTTCTGGATACCCAATCTGATGAAAAACACTCTCCTCTTAACCGGGATCAGATGCTAGAAGTCCTGCATCTCTGTGTCACGGCTCAGACTTGCACAGGTACTTAAGTGATGCTTGGCTAGAGACGACTTTACATGTGAGTAAAAAGAGGATGATGATCGACGCGTCGTATAGCGGGTAAGAAGTTTGTCACACGTATGCCAGAGTTGTGAAAAGTTGTTTACAGAACATATCATGTGCGCTTCGTGGACATCGGCAATATTGGATCACATTAATTTGGACTTGATCCGCTGCGGTTCCCTAACGTGCGTTCGGAATATGGAACTGATAAAAATATCAACCTGCGTAGTCGTGCACCGATGTTATTCTTAAGGAGCAAATCTCCCTGACCTTTTCCTATCAGGTTCACAGTTTGGGATCTTCTCCTCCCAAACATCTTGGCAATACACCGTCAGATTAAGTTCGAGCCTTGGATTGTCCCTTAACGCTCTGCGCCAACAGACCAGTTTACTTGCCAACAGCGTAGAGATTGTCACCTTTTTATTTCACCAACGCCAAGGGTCTGCTCTTTCCTAATGCCAAGTGTACGGTTATTTCCCCCGGACCGATTTCTTATTTTTCTTTTTTTTTTTTAAAGCACCTCTGTGTAGTAGAGCTGGCGACATATCATTCTTGGCAGGTATTAGACAAAGCAAGAACGGTCACAATTAAACTCCTCGGGTTGTCACCAGAGGTCTTTTTGTGTGTGTGTGTGTGTGTGT
>JAQMCW010000009.1:5686097-5698864 GCA_030068335.1 Chrysichthys cranchii | reverse complement strand
CTGCAAGCCAAGCACTTTTATATACATTCATAAGATAAGTGCTGCATGCTCCACCATTGTCATAAATCATACATACCGACTGTTATCACTCAACAATTCAGTTCAGCATAATAATTCAAAGATGCATGCACAGCCATGGCATATAAATAAGTAGGTGTGCTAAAATTAGTGTTCTTTATATAACGTGCCATACACGTAGCTATGAATACCGTAGGCATGCAATCCTTTTTTCACAAGAGTGTATGCAGGAATTTGTAATGCCTGGCATGGGCGGACGCCTTCATTCCAGCACTGAGGGGCCTGAGGGGTCTGGCCGTGTCCACATCGTCTACGTTCCCACACATCCTTGACGTGAAGGATTGCGAAACATCTTTTATCACCATTGTATGGCGCGCGGCTCTGTCCAGATGGGGGGGGATAAAACATGCATGAGTCGCCTGCAGCTCCGAAAATAATTATACTCATTTAACAGAGATGGAGAGAGTGCATCCAACCAAGTCAGCAGCCATCATACCGACAAAGCTCCCAGCATACTAATGAAGACGTGGGACAATGACCAATCGCCCAAACCCTCTCTCTCTCTCTCTCTCTCTCTCTCTCTCTCTCTTTCTCTCTCTCTCTGCATTTTGCTTCATGGAAATTTCACAAGTAGGAGAGCATGAGAATATACAGTAACTCACATACTGCACATAATGTACCTACTTACTGAAGCTGGAGCAGTGAACTGAAACAGAACCATGTTTAGAGTAACTACACGACTAGCTCAGGTATGGTTACGCATATGCATATATAGCTGCAGTCAGAAGTTTATGTACAGTAACAGTTACGTGAATGTCATGACAGTACTGGGCTTTTAATGATTTCTTTGAACAGTTCTTTCTCTGGGGAAGAATGATGTACTGCATATATCTTTAATATAAAAAAAACCCATAATAATTTGGGGCACAAATATACACACAGCACACCTTATATTTGGTTAAATGTCCCTTAGCAAGTTTCCCCTTGACCAGATGCTTTTAGTAACCACCAACAAGCTTTTGGCAGAATTCTGTTATTTGGATATTTGATCACTCTTCTTGGCAAAATTGATAAGAGTTCAGGTGAATGTGTGTGTTTCCTGGCGTGGACCTGACTTTTAAGCACAGTCCACTTTTTTTTAATAGTGTTGAGGTCAGGACTTGTTTTAAGCTTAATGTTCATCTCCTTTATCCATTCCACAACTAGGTCTGATGTGTGTTTTGGGGTCCTTGTCCTGGTGGAACACCTAGTTGTGTCCAAGTTTCAACTGTCTAACTGATGGTTTGGGTTGATGCTGAAAGATTCTGACATTATTCATTATACCACCTGTTTTGTGCAATGCACCAGTTCCACTGGCAGCAAAACAGCCCCAGAGTATGATACTACCACCACCATGCTTAACAGATAGTATAGGTTTCCTATGTACTTCTGGACACAGTAGCCAAACAGCTCAATCTTTTTTTTTCTTTTCTTTTCTTTTTTAATCTGACTATATATATATATCCGGGTGCTTGGTCCTTGACGGACATTTCATACATATACATTTGACTATACATATGAGCAGGGCGGCACGGTGGCTGAGTGGTTAGCACTGTCGCCTCACAGTGAGGAGGTCCTGGGTTCGAGCCCCGGGTTTGGCACAGGTGCCTTTCTGTGTGGAGTTTGCATGTTCTCTTTGTGTTTGTGTGGGTTTCCTCCTGCAGTCCAAAGACATACACAATGGGGATTAGGCTAATTGGCTACTCTAAATTGCCCATAGGTGTGAATGTGAGTGTGAATGGTTGTCTGTCTCTCTGTGTTGCCCTGCGATAGACTGGTGACCTGCCCGGGGCGTATCCCACCTCTCACCTGATGTCAGCTGGGATTGGCTCCAGCTTCCCCCCGTGACCCTGAACAGGATTAAGCGGAAGAAGACGAATAATAATTATATACATATGAGCAATGTGACTGATTCACTGTGTACTTTTGCAAAAAAAAGAATAAATTTTATATATATACAACTGTATATATATATATGAATATATTAGAATGAAAAATATTAGAACTGATTCTCATGTTGCATTATTATCATTATGATGTATAATTTTCAGCTGATCTGTATTCCTGGTTGCTGTACTTTTACAGCGACTCCGACTCCGTGAACCAGAAAATCACATTTCCATTCTGCCAGCATGATTATTTGAAATGGAATATCAACTTGGTGTGGTAATCTGAAAGTACAGTTAAATCCAAATCTTCCCTGCCTGGTGCAAATTGCCATGAATGTCATGGGAAAGAAAGAAAAAAAAACTCATCCTTATGTGAGCAATCAATTCTCAGGCAAGCCAACGAAATTCTGTCTGATCCTTCCCACACTCGCCATGGTGAATATGAACTATTACCCTCTGCTAGAAGATACCCAGCCTATCCATGTAGGGTGAATTGTTTTAAAAATTCTTCGTGGCAGATTCCGTGCCAGATGGAAAAGCAATTGTACTGGGGGGGGGCACTAAATACAATACAGAGATAGTATTGCATTTCATTTGTTATATGAGGACAATAAGCCCCATGGAAAAGCAAAATCTTTATTGTGTTGCTTTAACATCTGCAGTGAAAAAAACGATTGCGTTTTGAGTATATAATGCTGAGTTTGTGTCAGGAGTGAATGTAATTCCCTGTTGCATTTGCATATGACTTTCGCTGGTGCCCTGCGGAAGTGTCGCACTGAAACGCAATCACTGTGCATTGGCAACCTTAAACCATGCTCTAATCAGTACAGATAAGAAGCACCTAATTACGTCAGGGTGATTTTTTTTTAGCATTATTACTAAAAATAACGATTCATGTGTTAATATGACTAAAAACCACTTAAAGCGGGGCCTAGGTATAGTATTATCAAATTCCTTAGACATTCAGCAATCTTCCAAATAGGTACTGAAGTTTTTCAGGTTCAGGGAATGTTGCAGTATTTTCTCAGGGATTTATGCTTTATCACATTGTTGTGACTTCTGACACTCTTCTAATATACTTATAATGAGATACACTAGTTAGGACACTGGGATTATGTAGCACACTTGGATACATGATTATTAAATTAATACTAAAGGGAGTGTTAAAATATTTATTAAACTACACTCAAAATCTACAAACAGGATTTTGAACACAACACAAAATGAATTTTTTATTTTTTTTAACCATATTTCATGCACATAGCATTTTCGTGTTCACGCATATGGACAGTCAAGTTCAGGCTGTTTTGAGGGAAATATAAAATGTACATCACGCCCAAATCCCTCGAGAGCGTTACTGTAACATTATGCTGACTTCTGTCACTCTCTGTAGACCGTTTGCCATTTTTAATGCAACATCTCTCGGGATCTTTGTGCGTGGTCATCAATATTAAATATTTTAGCCCTGAACATAACGTTTCTTTCCTTTTTTTTTCAGATTTTTTTATTTTCAAAAAAAGTTATATTTATTCTTCACTCATGATAGGCGTCAACATGGTACAAATGGTACAAGTGTTCATTTGAGGCTGTGTTTGAGAATGTTTATGTATGTGGAGTGATCTAACATTGCGACCAAAGCCACAGTGACTTTGGTGTCATTTGAGCTTCTGTCTGAAAAAGCAATAATTTATAGATCAGTGTATATCATGCACTTGTACACATTTTGTACCTTTAATATGAATGTTTCACCTGGAACAGTATTGATTTAAGAGGCATAAAATGAACCATAGTTGGTTTATAGAGTAAAAGATATGCACTAAAGGTACAGAACAGTTGTAACTTGTTTTCTTTGTTAAAGGGCACCACACTCTACTTTTTTATACATTTGTTCTGAATGTCAGTGAAACAAGTCTCTGCTATGATTTGCATTATTGCAGCAATAAACAATTAATCACTTTCCAAACCTTTTTTATGTTCTTTACAGAAACTTTCACTGTGCCTGCACCTGTGCGGAACAGTCTTAGGTTTGATTGTTATCCTAACCCTAACCCCTAACCCCTAACCCTATCCCTAACCCCTAACCCTAGTTTCCACAACCCTAGCCCCAATCCTCACCATTTACCCAATTTCCCTCTCTCTGGAAGAATGAAATTTTCCAAACCTTTAAGGAACACTATCAGCCCGGGCTGGAGAATGGGGGCCGGGTTGACCTTCTTGGGCGGGCCAGTGCATCACATGAATCCAGACTTGTTGGGATTGCAGACTGTTTAACCCTAGGCCCGACCCTAACCCTAACCCTAACCCTAACCCGGCAAGGATTCACAATAACAGACTTAACACTTAGTCCAATGTTTTGTCCATAGAAAACCCCAATTTTTGCCTGTTGCTTAGCAACCAACATGAAGAGGGTTTTGGGAACTCTGCTTCGCGTTGTGTTTAAGAAAACCCCTGCCCAAGATAAAAAAAAAAAAAGAATCACTGCAAACCATGGCCTTGAGTTGCTTTAATAACATATAGTGATAACTTATCAACAATCATACACTTTTGCTTGCTACATCATTCATCAGTGTCAACAATGGGAGAACACGACCATTCAATTTAGTATGTTATTATTATTATTATTATTATTATTCACATATGCCCAATGTTTGGAGAACCCCTCCCCCAGAGCCCTCACGCCAATTTACCCCCCAGCTGTTACTGTAGAAACTATAACACATTAGAACAGCAGCTTTAATATAAACCTGTGATTTATCTTGTAGCCAACAATACTGTCAGAGCTACCTACAACTTCCGTCCAATCAGAAACGAGAATTCAACGGCACTGTGGTATGATTAAGTATATTTTCTGTTCTATCTTAATCCTCCTGAGCTGAAAGCTGACTCGTATGAACATCATCTCCTGTTTTGCTTACCTTACCACTATTCCCAGGTCATATTGTTGTTGTTGTTGTTGTTTTATCCATGAGGAATGTTTTTTTTTTACCTGCTCGCTGCACGCTGACAACACTGCGGCTACGGAGATGAGCTGCTCTGGTACGAGGTGCAATAAGTGATAAATGGGATGTTTAAAGGGGAGAAAAGGAGTGAGGAAGTGTGTTCAGCAGTGCATTAATCAGCCCTTCTGATTGGACCCCCCACCTCCGAATAATGCCTTTAAAGCGAAGACTCTTAATGCTTGCTTATTAAATTTGTCTCACATTGCAGGTGATCACACGCGCACCCCGGCTGAGTCGGGTTCGATCTACGGCACTCAGGGGAGAGATAAAGCCTTTGAAAAGATGCTCCAATTTCAGAGATATTTTCGTAAATGCAAGGATTCTCAAGCTCTTCAGTGAATTAGGCTCCGCTTTAGAAAACGAGTGAATAAAAATAATAATAGTGATAATGATATAGCAGTCAGAAGGGCTGGGAAGGATATAAATGCAAAAGGCAGGTGATTTTCTGTGAATAAAGGATGGGGAAAAAAAATACCTACAGAGGATTTAAACAGTGTTATAAGGTGGGATGAGAAATGTTTATTGGTTTTGGTGGTTAGAGTCTTTGTTGCTTTGCTTTTAACTTCTAATCCTTTCTTTAAGGAAGTCTCTACATGAATGTTTTATAAATGAACAATGTGTATGTCGCAGCATGTAGTTAGCTGTCTATTGATTTGTCAATCTATCCTCCATCACAAGCCTTTCTCTCTCTCTCTCTCGCTCTCTCTCTCATACTCTTTCACTCTCTCACCTGTTTCACTTTTTTTCCTGGTCAAAGTTGGGCACCTGCTCAATGAGCTTTGATTTATGCCTTTCAATATTAACACATTTTTCATCCGCGGCCCGCAACGGAAAGCAAAGCCGATGAAGGATGGGAGGTAATCAGGAGCCTAATGTGAAGAAACGCCTCACCACAAATGACTAATGAAGTGGCTAAGAATTCAAATGGCATTAGTTGAGAGATTATAGATAGAATATTACAATGACTTTCACATGTTCTGTAATGTGCCCTAATAAAGTTCTGCTAAGCAACTTCGCTTTCTTGTCCAAAGTAGTTTAGAGCAAGTCTGCACATCATGATGGTTCATAAAGCATATTTTAACTGAATATTTCACAAACTTGCATAGAACTTGTAGAGCTTAGGTCCACTTAGGTCCTAAATATCACCAATTGGCAGAAATGTTCATATTAGGATTACGCTCATTCTTCACAAAAGTGACACAGCTATGGGGATTATGTAATGACGGCTGTGACACTCAGAGCTATAATGCTACCATTCTTCTTCAGCCGTTTCAGTGGCCAATAATTCTGCAGTATGAACCCAAATGAAAAGCTCTTTCCTTTAGTGCCCAGGCATAACCACCTGTGTAGCAGATGGAAAATGCATAGATAAAGAAAGCGAGCACCAAAGGATGCATTCAAGTGGCCTTTAGCATCTGTCCTCGGAGACGCAGCATTGACAAACTTACAAGCAGTAATTGGTCCATTATAAATCCCTTGGATCTCGATTGATTTTTCTGTTTTTAGGGCCCGGTCAAATAATCATCGTCTAGACATGGCGATTTATATCACAGGCTGTTGCGCTGCAGAATGTTGCTCTGATTCCAGTGGCTTATTTTCTGTAATTTAAAATAGCAGATTAAGTGCATTTGTAACAGGAAATAGCAACTGTTCATTCCGCATTTACTGAGAGAGAGAACTGTGGTGAACGCCAAGAATAGGCTTATCAAGCATATAAGCCATGTCCGTTCATAACATCTTAACCAGCTGCACCACTGGATAAATAATGAAGAACAAAAAAAGAATGAAATCGAATTTCTTTCAAGCAAATGACTCATGTACACCTTCACACTCGTACAAAGGTTTTTTTTGTATCCAAAATGGTTTTCATTGACTCTACTTTATCTCTAAAGACCACCCAGTGTGGTCGAGAAGCATCTAATTTCACAGAAACGGGCTTTGTAAATGACAACACCAACATGGCATGTGGACTGGTGTAAATAGAAGATTCTACAGTCTACTGCCTAAATTCTTTCCTACGCCAAGTGTTTATGTAAGCACGGTGAAAAGTGTTTAAAAACAGCAACAACTTTAAAAAAAAAAAAAAAATTTTTTAATCATGCACAGAGCGAGTGTATACTGTGGAACAGCCTAAGACAACACAGTCAGGGGTGCTAAAACTTATACAAAACATGCAGCGGCCAAGAAAATGTCTTCACATGGTGGCATTTTGGTGAAAGCGATGAAAATTTGTCTAGTTAAAGCAAAAAAGGAGAAGATTTCAGTACACTGTGGTCTAAAAGAAATTCTATATATAGATTTAGTTTGCATTTAATAAAAACATAACAACTAATACATCTCAGCATTAAAGCTCTGGCTTTTTCTTTTTCTTTTTCTTTTTTTTTTTTTTTACAGCAGCCCTTACACTCACAGGCTATTCAGACGTCCTGACCCATCTAGTGTTTGTTTCATGATGAATAATTATACACTTTGTGTTCTTAATGGTAACCATTATAATTTATTTATTTACTTAAAAATCATTATAGTCACATCATAAATAAATATGTTATTATGTGCCCTTAATAAATCTGGTGTCACCTCTCTCATTTGAATTTCATTCACGCCGTTTGACGACGCGGATGAGTTTTGTCAGTTATGTCCTGCAGGCGAAGGCTACATCCATATTTATACGTTTCGGCCTTAAAACATCATTTTAAAACAAATGCGATCTTCATCCGCACGAGCGTCTTAGCGCCGTACTAGAACTAATCTCCGTCAATGCTAACACGCCTGAAAATCACGTGACCATTCGTGTGCTCTGGGTATAAGCCGGAAGCAGATTGTCTACTCTGCAGTTGGTTGCTTAGTTGCATTTGGCTTGAATAATAACTTGTCTCCTATGCATGTAGGCAATTTAGCATTATAAAATGTAGAATTTACCTGCACAACAGCTGCTAGCAAAGACAATAAGGTCAGCAAACACTCGTAATTTGTTATCCAGGCTGCATTCCCCACTGGTTTTTGATGCTGATGCTGTTTGTTTTCTTGCGGAAAAAAGGGTCACATGATAGGGGAGTGTCAAATCAGGGATGGATACGTCGTGACTGATAAGACCCATTCAGGAAGAGAACTTAGGTGTCTGCATCATCGTTTCCAAAAGCCTCCGTTTTCCCTCGTCCACACTAAAAGGCAACCCCAGGGTTTCCATAAACGCTGCGTTTTAGGGGCTCAAAAACCCTGGAGAAGTATGGACACCAGACATAAAAGACACAAAAGTGATACAAAAAAATAATAATAAAAGGTATTAGTGTGGACATAGCATAAATTACCAATTGTTTCAATTAGCATTTAAATGTTACAACTTTGTCTACTATACTATACATCTCTACAGGTGTGTGTGACAGTGAATTTACAATGTGGCTAATTTGACAGTCCTAGCTAGTCAGTTGCTAGTTTCATGTCAAAGACCTAGCACAATTAGCACTTAAAACATTTTTAGGCAGATGTACAGTACCACTTTACAACCAGGTTTATTAAAGTGGCTCCTTATTTACCCCAAAGTTTAGACAGTTAATGAAAGCATTCCTAAATATATTTACGCTGTCTAAAAGTACCAAAAAAAAAAGTAAGTAGTTAACAGCATCAGGTACCAATATGAACTCTTAACAAGGTCTCAAAGTTTCCAAACCAAATATTATGTATTAAATTAAATCAACATTGATACAATTTAGCATCTGAGTGCACTGGTGCGTGATATCACTCAACGAGATGCCAGAAGAGCATCCTTTATTGGTCTTAACCCAATAAAACAGGAGTTAAGACATTCAACATGTTAATCTGGAATGACCTGCGGATGTATTTTGAACCCTCCGACACCACCTGGAAGCCCTGTCACCTTCCTCCATCTCACATTGAGATTTTCCCACTTGAAAGATGCACTGGCACTCACCATCGCTTTCTATCATGGTAAATTGACGATATCTTGAGAGTGTTTATAAGGAATGAACTCTATTAATGTAAATACAACTTAGCTAACAGCAATAGTAGATTGCAGTATATACTTAAAACCACATAACTATATTTATGAAGGTGAAAAAAAAGGCCGCTAAAAAAATTGGGGCAAAAATAGTGAAAGATTGCAAGTTTTCACAGTTGCCACTGCCAAACAGCAGTTCCTGACTGCACAACTGGCAATATTCATAACCCTTCCCATCCTTTCCTTAAACCTCCAGTGATGAAAATGCTCGTTTTCACCATCTTTTATTAGGCTGTTGGCTCTGGTTGATTACATTGTTTATCACAATTTTGTTTAATGGTAATTCAGAAGCAGGGAAAGATCAATACTGAATAAACCTAGTCCTCTATATAGACCACTTTTATGATGCCATACATTTTAATATGTCCTTGTTTCCGTAGTAACAACTAATTCACAAGAATTTGCATACTGGATGCACTACACAGTCCAAGGCTAATAATAAACCAAAATTAAAACGTGTAATTAAACACAGAAAAACGTGTTCTTTGTCTTTATTTGGTGAAGTCATTGAATGAATGTTTATTACCGCTACAAAGTACCGTGAGTGATTAAAAAGAGCTAAACACTTCTGGACATGCTTTGAGTCAGGCAGTAATACAGCCAGTCATTGATTACTTTCCTATAACAGTATGCCTCGGTGTGTTTTATACTTTACATAGCGCATGAAGTATTTTTCTTGCAGGAATTATATTAATACAGATATTTTACAGAAGTTCAAAGAAATCTCATGCACCATTTATCAAAGTAGTCAATAAAGGGTGTGTGACCGGGGCGCTGACTTCCTGCTGGGTGAAATATTCATTGCTGGCCGGCTGTGGGAAACACATGCTCTAATGCCTACAAACGCACTGCCAAAGCCTTTTTCACCTCGCCAGTCATCACATGAAAGGCTGGAAAAAAGAGGCCCAAAGGGCTCCGTTCTACAGAGACCTGCCTTCTGGCCAACTGTTCTCCACACTAAAGATACACTGTTTTAGGATACTGTATCTAACACTCTTGCAAATGGTGTGCAAATCATTCAGTGGAAGTTTGCTGCAATGTATTCATCTTTTATAGCTGCTACTATTTCAGAGATGGAGGCAATATAATGGCTTTCAGCATGGTCTACTGATCTTAAAGGAATGGTTCAGGCAAAATGGAATGTATATTGCATCTACGTTCCCCGCAAATGGAATCAATCAGCAGGATGTGTTCGAGGTGTGAAATGCGTGTCTGTAGTTTTGCACTGTGTGCCTTTTTTTTTTTTACTTCCACTACTTGTTAGCCTTGGAACTTTTATTTTTATTTAGAATAAATTTTTTAAAAAAAAGGAAACATCAAATTTCGTAAAGAAAATAAGCTTCATTTTGTCTAAAACTATTACTCTGAAATCCCATCACTAAGAATTCAGAGGAAACTACGTTTTTAGCAAAACGAGTCCTTAGTAAATACAAAACGCTGAATTTAATCTTTAACTTCAAAAATTAGAGTCACCACAAACCTTTTTAAGGACGTCCATGTCTTGTGCAAGCAAATATATTTACATAAAATCAAGTAAAATGAACCGGAGATTTGGGCAACTCCAGTCTTGCGCTCAGTTCATGCAGGCAAATACATTCCAGCGGGTTCCCAAGGTAAACAAACTGCATATCTGTATGATCTATTTCCATAAACAGTACCAGGGAAGGGCATATACAGGACAATCTGAACACCCACCCACCCCCCACCCCACAAAAAAAAAATCAAGGCATGGTAAAGTGCAATAGGAAATTTCATCTAATATTCTGAGATCCACTGATTTCTATTTCCCCACTCTGACAGGAGGAAGGACCAAATGACACAAGATAGATGCGTCTCATTTGAGATGAGCCGTGCGTATTGAGGACTATAATAAACTCAGATGGATGGGGTGTGCATCACTCATGAAAGGTAGGTAAAGGGGCTGAGGAAAGCCACTAAAGACGGAGAAAGAGATAGAGATGCAAACAGGGGATGACATGAAGAGTGAAAATTGCGCTTTTATGAACTCTTATGCCAAAGGGCCTGTCGTGCCCTACCTGGCAGTAGCTATAAGTTGAGGAGCGAAATGATGATGCATTCTGAAGCAAAGCTTTGCAGTCTTCATTTAACCATGCCACTGGGCAGACTCGTTAAAATAATTGATTTTTGAAACCATTTTTCAACAATGAATCTACGAAATCATGCATCTAAACTTTCAAAATGCTTTAAAGCTATCTCAGGCAAACATCTTATGTTTTGTAGGGTCTCTCTTCTGATAATTTGCTCTTGTGACATTTTTAGCAGTTATAGCAAATACACAAAATGTAGTTGACTAGCATCAGTGCTAATGACATGTAAATGTAAATATATGAGATTTAAAATGTTTCTTGTAGTATTAATCTTCTGATCTCAAATGCAAAAGTCTTTAGTGTAGAACAAAAACAACAGAACTGACCTTGCCGTTCCAGTACTTTTTGGTGGTGTGGGGGTGGGGGTGCTGTATAATTTGGATTACAGGATTTTACTTTCACAGTGACCTTGTCAGTCAAGATTACTGAAAATAAAGAAAAGAATATGAGAAAACACACAGTACTTTTCTTCTTCCCACGTTCTTGAGAAAATGCAACTTTGTTTCCTAACCTGTAATGGATGGACAACCTGTAAAGCATGACAATTCTAACTACAGTAATCCCCCGCTATATCGCAGTTCACATTTCACGTCCCTGACTATTCGCAGAGTTTTATTTAGAATATACCTACATTTTTTGTGGATTTCCCCAGTATTTCGCGCCATCCCCAAAACTTCTAGTAAATTGTTTTTATGGATTTTTCGATGGTGGAATTCGTTAAACAGCTGTTTCTTGATTCAGTTGCGTATGTGGGTACAGTACCATCTGTTGTTTATGACAACTGTAGTGGTGCTGAAATCCAGTCTGTAGCAAGTGGTTGTTAATTACAGAATTATGCAGTATAGAAAAAAGCCTAGGCTAGGCTAGTGTACTACATACATACAGTACCTAAAATATAAGTACAGGCTATGCTAGTATAATATACAGCACATTAGAGTACTCACTATAAATGGGATGTTTCTACAAATTCGACACAAAATTCACCTCGCTATATGCTCGCAAATGTTTTCTTTATGTGTTTAATTGTGTCTAGAATGTGGGAGGATCATTTAGGGCTTAAATTATTTTAAAAAAAAAAAGCATTTCAAGATGGTTCAAATCAAGGACCCAGTTTCCCTTGCCCGGACGCAGTTTACTGGGGTTCCCCTCTGGAGCCAGGCCTGGAGGAGGGGCACGACGGCGGACGCCTGGTGGTCAGGCTTTGGCCCATGGAGCCATGGCTCAGCCCAAAGAGAATACATGGGTTCACCCTCCCATGAGCTCACCACCTGTGAGAGGGGCCATAGGGGTCGGGTGCAATGTGGAATGGGTGGCAGCCGAACGTGTGTGTTCAGTCAGACTGATCCTCGGCTGCTGACTCTGGCCCTTGGGACATGGACCGTCACCTCTCTTTTGAGAAAGGGGCCTGAGCTGGTGCGCGAGGCTGAGGGGCACCGACTAGATATACCGGTAGTTGGTCTCACTTCAACACATAACCTAGGCTCTGGAACCAATCCTCTCAAAAGGGGCTGGACCTTATACCACTCTGGAATTCCCCATGGAGAGAGGCGCTGAGCAGGTGTGGGCATGTTAGTTGCCCCCCAGCTTTGTGCGCTCATGTTGGGGTTCTCTCCAGTAGACGAAAGGGTAGCCTCCCTCTGCCTTCGGGTAGGGGGACGGGTCCTGACTATTGTTTGTGCATATGCACCAAACAGCAGTT
>JAQMCW010000009.1:5587106-5597453 GCA_030068335.1 Chrysichthys cranchii | reverse complement strand
ATATATATATATATATACACACACACACACACACACACACACACACACACACACACACACACACACACACACACGCACACACACACACAGCTTTTCTGCAAACCCCTCCCTCGCTGCTGTTTCTCCAGTATCTACCTCTTGTGGTGGGCTATAAAGCGCTGTTACCATGGAAATCCAAGAGGCTGTGTCAGCATTGGCTGGGCTGAGTGTGATGAAAACGGCCCAAGGACGGCCCCTCAGCTGATCTCCCCACCCTCTGTTTGCATTTCTTCCCCCGCTTGATCTCGGAACACCAAGTAGTGGAGTAACACCCACCGTCTATTCGGAAAAGATCACGTACGTCCGACGCTTATGTATGCGACATGGGAAGAGGGAAGACGGAGTGATGAGAAGGATAGTCGGAGCATGTGGCATGGAGACAGCTGATGAATGAGTGTGCGCAATCATACACTTGCACCCTAACATCAGATGATCCCAAGACCGTCCTGTTTGCTGTTTCTCCACCTTAAACCATGTGACATTTAGGAGCATATATGAACAGGATACAGATGTTTAGCCTATACACATCACAGCCACTGTGCAGTGTGAACCCCTGCTAATTTATGTCATTACTTAAATCAGCCAATCATGGGACAGCAGTGCAATACATATTATGTAGAAGTTAATGTTCACATAAAACATCAGAAATGGTGGGGTTTTTAAAAAAATAAAATTAAATAAAAACCAAACAAACAAACAAAAAAAAAACAACACATGCTCACTGTGACTTTGACTGTGGCGTGGTCGTTGGGGTCAGACTGACTGCTGGTTTAAGCATTTCAGAAATCACTGAGCTTGTGGGATTTTCACCCAAAATAGTCTCCGGAGTTTACACAGAATTATGTGCAAAAAAATAAAAGGACAAAAATATACACACCAAAATATCTCAGAAGTAAACAGAAACCCCCTCATTACACCGTTTCATCTATGCGGACACCACCTGGCACTTCAAGCTTGTTCGTATATCATTATTAAAGTGTATTAATTGTTTAGAGCAACTAGCTATGTGGCGAACATCAGAAACAAAAGAGTTACGTGATTTTCAAAGATGGAGTATCGTGGTTCAGTCTGAGGGTGGACTTAGCCAGCGTATGATTGCACAGAACCTTGGGATTCCTCTTGCCACAGTCAACAGAGTGATTGTACAATTCAAAAGCTAAATAAAGGAATCAACAGCATCCTGCTCAGGTCAACCTGGGCCCTCTGACAGATGTCTTCAGACCGTCGAGTGGATTGTTGAAAAAAAATCGCCGGAGGTCACATTTTCTCCCATTCTCCCATTCTAATGTTTACCATAAACATGAACCGAAACTCTTGCCGTGTATCTGCATGATTTTGTTTATTGCTCTGCCTTCACGTGACTGGCTGACTGGATAAGTGGATGGATGTGCAGGTGTTCCTAATAAAGTGGATGGTGAGCGTATATCTTGGGGAGAGATTTTTTTTTACGCGAGTGAAAAATGATCAGATAAAATCAGAGAGAAGCATCAGCACGCAGGTTGATCCAGCGGAACACAGAGTTCTACCCACAGTCCTTGTATCCTCCCCCCTCGACACAACTCTTTTTCCACCAACAAGGAAATCACATGCTATCAGACTTTTTTTTTTATTTTCAGCACACGTACGGAGAGCTCATGCACCTTTCTACCTTTGCATGAAATAGAGTAATAGATGAGCATGTGTGAGAATGGATGAGGTAGTCAGATCAATGCACATGTGGTGAATTTATAAAAAAAAGGCGTTTACATATATGTGATCTCGCACACTCACATGGCATACATATTCAGCTCCTGACTGGATTTCAAGCTTTTCTTTCCATTTTTTTTTTTTTTTGATACAGTTGCAAGTATGCGAGTCCTGCAGCCAAGATCTCCTGGGAACCAGTCATTTTTAGCCCCATGTATAATGAGGTCTTCTGAAAGGATGAAAAGAGGAGAATCACGACGAGTAGCAGAGCACGTTTCAGTTTGTTATGAAACGCCACAGCACGAGATGTGTTACGAGATCAGACTCTAAAAGGCACCAAACAGGTCAAGAATCATAGTCGATCGATGCAAAGCAGGAAACCACTATGTGCATGTTCAATTCACAGCAGTTATTGTAGAAGGTGAGAGTCACATAGATGTGTATGCACGGTAATGTGTGAACAAGTTCGACTACATCACAGAGGACGCGGAGGTTAATCGTTGATGGGTATTGATATTACAGGGCGCAGCGAGGAAATCTACAGACATTGTGATTAATCAAAATCATAATCACTTTCACTTCCCCGGGGAAACTACAGGACTATGTGCTGTCCAAGACTTAAAAGACTGAGTACAGCATCATCACCACGACTGACAACCAGAGGCCTAGATCTAGTGTCCCTACATTTGGTAACTTTTTTACCCCCCTTAGAGACTTTATTGTATAAAAGACCCATGCAACAGATTCAAGCAGATGTTGGGAACAGTCTTGTTCATATCACAGCTGCTGATTATTGTTTTTGAGTTGTGATTATATGACTTGGTATTCCCAAAGACCAATCACTGATTGATGTTTTGGGGGGGGGGGGAGGGGTTGGGGGGGTTGCAATCAGTGATTGCCATTGTTTCCCAAAAACCAAACACCCTTCACCACTAGTCCTAGAGAGCAATTGTTTTGCCAAGACCAATCTGTTCACAAAGACCAATCATTGATCACTGCTTCCCAAAGATCAATTAACGAACACAACTGTGTCCAATTACTCATCACCATTGGTTCCCTAAGACCAATTACTGATCACCACTGTTCTCAAACACCAATCACTCATCACAATTCTTTCCCAACAACCAATCACTGAACACCATAGTTTCCCAACAACCGATCACCATTTTCACTCACTTCTTTGTTTTCAACAGTCTTTCTTGTGATATTTACAAGTAATAATAGTGTGTTATTACATCCAAAATCATATTTCTTTGTGTCCATTTCCTGGCTACTCATGTTCCTGTCCATTACCTCGCTTAAAACAAACGAATATTTTTTTGTAAATGCATAGAGAGTTATCTTTTACTCTTTTATAAAACTATGCAAATATTTAGCAGTTCCACGACTAAAGTTGACTTCTTTCTATTTGAAAATCATTTATTACATAAAAATTTATTATGTTCTACTCTGATGAACCTATTCTAGTTATTCAACATGATTTGATATGCAAACCATGACATGCAACCATTCAATGCCCATGCAAATTATCCCATGACGTCACCTGGCAACTTGTAGTGATTTTTTTTTTTTTTTAAGGACGCATTAGCTACTTTTCTCTGAAAACACACTGATTATCACCTACCTACTTCGAGAAGTTTATGTAAGAGAAACCCACCATCCCTTTCCTGCCCCACAAAGGCTGAATCATACTGAAAAAAAGAGAAAAAAAACCAAACAAACCAACAGATACTACTAAATCCTCCAAAGCAGCACATTAAGCATCGTATCAGAATGTGTGCAGTCTCCTGACTCTGTGCTGGAGCTAACGGAGAAGTCCAAAATATTCACAAAGCGTGAAGAAATGGGCAAAAGGAGGCGCGCAAACAAACGGCTGACACCAGGGGCGGATGATGAGCAAAGGCAGTTTATTTATAGAGCAGCCCCAGTTGATAGTAGCACGCCTCAGCACTCGTTCGTTTCCTTAAATTACTGTAATAAATCACTCACCTCGAGGGCATTTCAAGCCAGGATAATCGTCAGACGCTCACCTCGCCACTCACAGCTATTAAAAAGCTTCTTTTGGCTCTGTGGAAGTACGAGATATTACTCGGGCTCCTATCTCTGTGCTGTTTTACTCAGCGGGTCTACAAGGGAAGGCAAGGATGAACCGCTTTCAATCCAGTGAGTGAGCGTGAAAGTGTCCGACTTATGCTGAGGCAAAATCAGAGTAAAAATAAATAAATAAATAAAAACTATTTGCGCTTCTCTCGTCAGCGATGCTGTACAGCCTTACAATGAAAGCATTCAACATTTCCTGACTGTCTAATCAGGACGGATCAGAGACAGCCTGTTAACTAGATCACCTATTAAAAGAGTTTAACCTGTGTAAGCTGTGGGCTGTCCAGAACACGGTACAGAGTTTGACAGAATATTTTAAACTTACTAGCACTTTACATGGAACGCTTATTAAAAAGCATCAAGAGCCGCAGATAAAAATCAAGCCAAAAGTTATGTGCATAGCTGATGGAAAAGTGTGGACAAACCTGTAGGTAGGCCATGTGGTGGAGAGAATTAATCCTCATAACAGCAGAAGGCAGAACTACAGAAACTTTGCTTTCAGAACTTAAAAAAAAAAAAAAAAAAATTAATTTCCTGTTTCTATGACTAAGAAAATGCTTCTGAACCTTATCTCCTGCTCTTCACAATAGCACCATGAAGCGATATGTGCACACAAAAAAAAAAAGATCTAACCAAAATCAACATTGCTTTGCTTATGCAAATATCAGCCACAAACAAAACGCATACCCGAACGGCTCATGATAAAGAGACGAGCGGAAGAGACTGATGGGTCTTGCATGCGGCGAGAGGAAACTCTGAACAGCATGAGATGTTGTAAAAGAGCACATTTACAGAGGAAACGCGAGTCGGCAGGCCGCAATTCCGTCACAGCCTGGATGGCAGCTCCTCCTCGCTGTAAGACGGAGCAGCTAAAGCAGGTGGAGTGTAAATAGTTTTGGACTGCTGCTACTATGAGCCACATGATAATACCGCAGGCCGTCAGACTTGTAATACCGTCTGTTAATGGTGCGAAACACGCTCTTTTTAGGCACCTCACTACAACAGCAGAGTGAGAATACATACCAGTTCTTTATTTATGCCTTGTTTTTCCCCCGCTGAGGGTTTGTTTAAAATTCCAATTCTGGTTTCATATCGCTGCTCTTACTGTATGCTTACTGTTGTTTGTAAATTTGAAAAAACTGGAAATAAATTATTCCATTACTAGTAAATTATGTGTCAGTCAGTCAAAGCACCCGTTTTGACCATCGTGGGTTGTTTTTTTTTCCCACTTTCGAGACACTCTCCCACACGGAGTAAAAATACAACAAAAGCCATTCGGTTCTGCCTTCTGGCTAAAATAAGGAACCTCACAACAGAGCTGCCCTTATGTTGACTACTAAGTGAAACAGCTTTTGTGTCTCGAGCATGCAAACACGTCCGCCCCGTAACCGGAACACACATTACCGTAACATCTACGAATACGAGATTGTGTCCACGACTGATATTCAGCACTCCACCTAATCGGATACATTTTATACATCGCTGCTGCATTTACTATACAGCGCCACTTAACGAACAGGAGACGCAGAGAACAAAAGATCACAGAAGCCCCCAACTTGAGATCCCTTTTCTTTTAGACTTATTCAGCACACAAAAGTGAGTGTTGTCTGCACTTGCAGCCTGAGGTGACTCAAGGCATCATCAGCATTTAACTTTGGTCAAGTTGTAACTTAGGGGACAGGGTGAGCTTTGACAGAGCTCTCTGACGGGATTTCCAGTGTCGCATCAAGAGATCAAGTTGTACCGGGCGAGCAGTGTCGGATGTCAAGTCTGCTCATTGTACGAGTCCACGGCCAACTTTGGAAAATTTAAATCAGATGCTACGCAGTGTGAGTAATGTCACGAACCTACTGTTGCCTATTTTGCATTGAAAGCAGTTTGTAATAGTACCTGGGACTTTTCGCTCGTCATGGCACTGCTGCTCAGTAACCATGATATAGACTAAACACAAGTGACTGGGCTCACTGCATCATGTGAATGTTAACTCTTTGGATGAGACTTCCCTGACCATTGCAATCTATTTTTCCAATTTCTCCTGAAGCCAGCCACCTGCATCTTTTCAAAGTGCTGCTCATGCTGCATCACAGGGCAATGTAACATATTTGGTGAAACGTACTATTTGCTCTCTTCTGCAAACATGACACCCAGGATTGGCTGGTGCTGCTGTGATTGACAAGGCACTGAAATCAGCTCTCTCACCCAGAGAGTAGGGCCAATTTTTGCTTCCTTGGACCACTTCCATTTCCATTTTTGAGGTTTTGTTTCCCGTACACTAGTAATACAAGACTTGTGATGTCATAATTGCCAAAGTGGATTGATGTGGCCTGCCACCAAGCAGAGGAAACTAAAGACTCCCTCTGTAAATGCTACATCTACAAACAGAGAGCTTCGCTAGCTCAACATTTATACCTTTGTTAACCACGTCTTTTTTTAATGCATTGTTTTAGCCTTAGATTATGTGCCGCTGTTACTATTACTCTAGAAACAAATTACTACAACTAGCATGTTTATATAAACCAGTTAATATAAAATCATACAGTACACGTTACCGCCAGAACTACTTTCCAAGCTGTGGCATGAAGTAAAATTAATGGACACCTTCCGATTTGGGAATTCAACCACTCTGATGTAATGGACGTTTAAGATTGGGGTAAGCGCTCCAACATTGTAAGACACTCGTACGGTGTGAGAAAATGTTTCTGTTCTTGCGTTGTGCTGTGCCAGCGGTATTCACTTCCCTGTAAGCCAAGCTTACAGAGAACATAAACTTTATGGATCCTGAAGAAAATTCTATAAAGACACGTCATTTGGGCTCAAACATAAGAGAACTGCTGAGGAATTTCTTGGCAATTTGTCCAGACTCTTAAACCTCCACCATGCCACTGCACCTCAGCCACTTCTCAGGAGTCTGGCTAGAAACAGCGAGATGTCAGAATTAATCAATGGCATGAGGGAGGGGTGGCTCCGACGTGCCACACACAGCCCAATACCATTAGTGTCTGGATTGGCTCCAAGTGCAAAGGCTGGAAAATATACAGTTGCTTCTCACAGCATTGATGACACAGTGCCTGGAGCCAGCTTTGACATAGGACCCTCTCAGCGGGTCCCGAGCCGTTTGTTACCAAGATTAAGCATCTATTAAGACCAAATGCCCATTTCCTGATTGTGTTCATTAATAATGGCTCTCTGCGTTGTGGACAATGACTTCAGCCCACGCACAGCTGCAAAGCAAAGTCCCAAAGTGCTGGGGTTACAAAAGCACGGCTTTCAAGGTTGAGAAAGTAGGACTAGAGGGCTTTCAAAGAGAAGTGGGACATGTTTGATAATATTAACGTTGGAGCTATTTCGTCACAACGATTTCGCCGCAATTATACTGGCGTTAGTTCACAATTGCGTTATTCAGCACCCCCGAACACGATGGCTGTTGCAGAGTTGGCTGTAAAAATGGTTCCAAACAGCCATGACTAAGAATTGGGCGAGGGAAAAAAATTATTTAATTTCCTCACATTATTCCTGTGTGAATTATGAGAAATTATGGATCTGTTTTGCTCACCATTATTTAAAGTGTTGTGACAATACAATTCAGTTCAATTCCCATCTTTTTACACGTTGACACCATCCAAAAAAAAAAAAAAGTCTCCGATACTGGTCTTCCATGTTCTTGTTATCAGAGGTGGCACAGCCTGACATTTTCAGACATGACGAGACAATCTAGAAAAAAAAAACTATCATGGTTTCACAGGATCATGGAATTAATCAACTACTTAAAAACACACAAGCTGGTAATGAAAATTAAAAGAAACTGTTTAATAATCCCTTTTGCATAACTCAAACAAATGAAAACAAAAAAAACATCAAAGCTCCTAATTGTTGTTCCATCTGTTGGATAAGGTTTCCCGACGCGTCGTGTTAGGACGTCTGCAGTAATCCTGACTGATTTGTGAGGGATAAGCGATGCCTGTAGAAATCTCTGAGATGGGAGTATTGACTTTCATTATAAGCGTTTGTTGATCATTAGTATGTCACATGACCATTACGTTCATGTAGGCTATACCCGTGCTAGGAACATATCTAGTACCAAAAATGCCTTTATGCTTCTTTAAACTGGAAAAAAAAAGCTTATGTACCAATCCCTCTATGCTCATTTTTGGTATCAAAGCTCTGGGTATAAACCGACACCAAAAATCTGATCCTATTCCGACACCCTCACAGTAGCTTCTGCTGCCAATTTATGTGAAACCGCAGAGGAACGTTGGCTGTGTGCTTTAAGACAAGTTGTGTCCAATATTCACATGATGCGTCAGGAAATATCACACACATTCCAGTAGATCAGATCAGAGAATCAAATGCATTCCAATCCCAAAACCTAGTCAAGAATAAGTCTGATATTAGCTTTGATAGAGATGCTTCCTTATCTTGTTTTGGGAAGATAATTGAGCACATCTACCCCTAAAAACTTTTAGATCCTACTACACACCAAATTATCATAGTTTCCATATGCCTCTTCAGTGTTTCCAAATGCCTTTTCATCAAAACGAGATGTAGCGAGTTCCTCTTTCGGCTGCTCCTTGGAAACATGGAAATCAGCTGCCCTAAATCAAACCCAATGTCAGTCGGAGCAGCTCCGATAACTTCCACGCTGGGTAATAAGCTGAATCGACAACCAGGAGACTGACACATTGCTGAAGGGGCTCTCAGGTGGAAGGTGCGATCTATGGCTCTGTACGAGAGTCACCATCTTCGACAAGCCTTAAGCTTCTACTTTCCGTAGTTTGTCCCCTGTAACGTTCTCTGCTCCTGCGCCCTGCCAGTCACGATGTAAAAATAGGTCATGCGCAAAGGGTAGGGTGGATGGCGAGGGAGGGGGGGGAAGTCACCCTGATGCGGTTCCATTTCTGGAGGCCAAGAGGAAAATGGTGCTCAGTGGAAAGAATGGCATCCAGAAATAGCCACAGGAAAGCAGAGCAGAAACATCAAGAGGTGGAGGGTGATTGGTCACCCATTGCTCATCAAGCGGCATCAACGTAATACAACACTTTCTGCAATCACAGAGGCTGCGCGTTCCTCCGGGAGGCAGTGCCACACCAAGGAGGTCAGAGGTAACTGGCGGTAAATGTGAGACGTACGACCCTTACATAAACTCGGCTCACTTATTAATGGTCTTCCCTGCAGAAGATAGAGTGTCTGGAGGACGCGTGGTTTGATTACACCATCGACTCGCAGGCAGCGCAAGCGTCTTACTCTACTCTGGTTACTGTCACTGTACTTCAAGTGACAAGTGTGATCCATAGAGTGAATCAGTGTGTTTACCACATTCAAATACTGTAAGAGCTTTGGAAATTTCCATTATGGAAGCTTTGAGGTTTTCGCACACTCACGCGCACACAGACACACACAGGATGGGGTCCAAGGATCCAGACCTTCTGATTGGGAATTTCATTTAGAGATTCATCACTGACATGAACTGTGCAGTTTTACGCCTATTCCCACTGACATTTGGTTCAGGATGCATCAAACTCCCGACTCCTATTGGACAATACCACACTCATTTAAAATATAAATAAATAAATAAGCAAACAAACAATACCAACAGACACTACATGATGTAAACGTGGCGTAGGTTTTCATGCTAATTAATGGACAACATAAAATAACAGTGATCTGGACTTATTTTCTGACCAATAACGGCAAAAAGCGATTCAGAAGAATATCAAGAGGTGCTAAAACAGCATTTTCCTACATCACAGGTGTAAACTTGTCAAGAAGAATCCCTTGCTAGAAGCAATGAGCAACAACCAACGGTGTAGTCCGTGCAAGAAATAACCCGAAAACATAAAGCTAGCTCAGTGAAAATAACAGATTATCTCGTGCTTGAAGACCAGCCACCAGAGAGCCTGTGCAGCTGACGTCATCAGGCCACGTTTATCTGCCACACTGCTGGGCAGGAAAAAGAAATAATAAAGTTCGGTTGTGTCTGAATCCATGTTTATGTTTGATTTTATCATCAAATACACAGCACAGAAACTGACCCACGATGGTGAGTTTGTGTTTGACATACAGCTGCATGAATCAGTAAGGCTAAAAAAAAAAAATTAAAAAAAAGGCACGACATTTTACAGGTTTCCTGCAGAGCCAATGCGACGAGTAAAATGGTTTTCGGCTTTGAAACAGGAGAACTGGCAAATCACGGAAAACAGCAGGAAAAGTAGCAAATATTTTGCTTCGTGTAAGTACAGTGGTACCTTGACGTACGACAATAATTCGTTCCAGGAGCAAGGTCGTATGTCAAAAGTGTCGTAAGACAAATTGAATTTCACCATTAAAATCAATGGAATTACTAATAATTCGTTCCAAACCCCCAACAAAACACACCAGTTTCTTTTGTTACGTGTTTTTAAATGAGAGAAATGTCCTATATAAATAACAAATGCCGTATAAAACAATAATAAAACATAATAAAAGTGAATGTAAAGAAATAAACTGGTTTTATTAAGTGTATTTTACCTTGAGGATCACAAGAAG
>JAQMCW010000009.1:5498946-5519358 GCA_030068335.1 Chrysichthys cranchii | reverse complement strand
TAGCATTATAGTTTTGTCTTGTTTGTAGTATGATCAACGTTTGTGTAAGCAGTAGATGTGTTAGGGAAGTAACACGTAACATTTTAATTATATATTTTGCTAAAATGAACTAAATGAACGAGATGACTCGAAAATGATTCGTTCATTTTGCTGAACGAGACTCAAAGGTCCGAGTCGGTAAAATGATCCGAACTTCCCATCACTAGTGTACAGCACAGATGTCTCTTCAATTCACCCCTTTGACCAAATTAGGCAGAAAATGGAGGGAAATATCGAGTCGACAAAAACACACCGAACAGCGCCCCCTGTCGGTGATGGATTTCGCGGCTCCTCAACAGCCATTTAAACGCTCACATGGTCTCCTCCCTTCAATGCCTTAAAAGTAGAAACATGGCGGCGTGGAAGTGAAAGACTCACTCGGGCGAGGTACTGTAAATGAAACAGCAAAAAGTTTGTTTTTAAGCGCCTGGAGAGACGAATTGTCGTAAATAACACTGGAATGTCTTCTTCCTGCACCGTGTGGATATAAAATAAGGTTTTTGCTCGCCTGGTAATCCCAAAGCTCTCAAACCTCGTTGGAAACCAGCAGATAAAGACCACTGAAATGAACGGGGTAAGTCATAACATTTCCCCTCAGCACACCAAAATCCCTGTTTCATAAATACCCTCTTAAATGTAGTACTAATGTTAAGTTTCAGGTATATTTTCGCTCTAGTTAACCACCGCAGCGCTGCTGTTTCAGCCAAACTAGCTAACTTGCTAACTGTTGTCTATTGTTTCAGTGGTGCATGGCGCTGGCGGTGCACAGCACATACCGGGTTGTTTATTTCCCTCTTCCTCTATGTATACCTGTATATTTACTACAGCTATGGCGGCCTTAACACTGAGATAAAGATATTTCAGCGTATTGAGAAGTGAGTACAGTAAGAGGCCCAGTAGTTGTGTGGGCGTGCTCACCATCAATAACTCCAGCACCGGCGTCCATTCATGTTTTTACACCAAACAAACCACTCAGTACTCCGTGTTTGAAAATAAAACAAAACAATCTTTCAGTTTAATCAAATCACTAAAACACATTGGGTGCCTGTTTTGTTTGTTTGTAATTTTTTTCTTTTAGTGCGCTTCACCACGTCCACAGGTTTATTATTCACCCTCAGAAGTCCTCAACAACAACCCGAGCAAGCGTGACCTCATGACTTGGACTGGTCAGCTTTAATGCGTTATATAATGTGTATAGAATGAAATCTGGGCATGTAAAACTGATCACATTGAACACACGGGTTGGTTTATAGATACATACATATAAACACAATGTTATGATGTTCTCCATGATCTCGTTTTGGATATTCACTTGAGGAGAGGACATAATCTTGGCCTGAGATCTTCAGTCCAGCTGCGTAGTATTAATTTTTAATGCCCCACGTTTCTTGGTTCACTCAGAAATATGTCCTGGCACAGAACGAAAACTGCGGTAGGGTATCAGATGAGAAACTTTACTGATTATGTGTTCCAGCAGCTCAGTGCAGTGCATGAGGAATTAAAAAAAAAAAAACAAAACAAAAAAAAAACAGCTGTGCATGTACTAAAATATTGCACAAGAGAAATTGAATCACTTTTTTTTTTAAGTTATCTTGTATGTACGGGGTGAAAGATTAAATGTACATGATGGATAAATGACAAGGATGTTAACTGAAGAGATAATCTGTATTGCCTGAGATGTATGGTGCAGGTTAAGTGTGTAGTGCTGTGAGGGAAGATCAGTCGGTTGTTAGTGTTTCTGTTCTGTGTGGTATTTATTTAGACATTTTGGTATTAACTGGAAAAGAAAATGAAAAACGTTGCAACGCCGTGCCATTATGTGTATCTGGTGAATGCTCAAAATACATTTTTTTTTGTTTGTTTGGTTTTTTCCCCCTCCCGTTTTCGTATTTCGAACCCGGAAGTGGGTGTGGCTTAAACCGGAAGATTTGTTTTTAAACTTGAAGCTGAAACACTGAAGTGCTGTTGGATTTCTTTTCTTTTTGGGGGAGGGGGGCTTTTATTCGCGAATTATGACTTCATTTTAATGTCAATTAAATGTTCTTAATTAGGAATTAATTGTTTTGACTTTTTTTATTCATGTTTTTGTTTTTATATTTTTCAGTAAAGTGAATTTTACCCCTGAGCCAGATGCTCAGTGGGACTTTCTGGCATTGATTGGCAAACTTCTTTTGTCCTCTGTGTAACATGGCTGAATAAGCAAGTTAAGTTTCAAAACGATGTCTTTCCCAAATCAATAAAAATATTTCCAGGTGAAAATAGCCCTGCAATATTTTACCAGATTTGGATTTGTTCTTAAGTTGGTGTTTTTTTTTTAATCTGAAATTATTTTTGGATGATAAACAAAATGTGCACTTTTTTCTTTTTTTTTTTTTTTTCTTTCTTTTTGTAGTTTTGGTTTGTGTTGTGCATTTGCTCCAAATACTGGTCATGCAACATGCTTGCGTCTTTATTTTTCGTACCTGATTGATGAGGTTAATGTAGCTAACATAAGGGAAGAGGAGCTTACAGTCTGCAGTTGTGCAGAGTTGCTGAATAAGCTCAAACAGACCTGCTTATATGGTTTGAGATTCTGCATGTCACAAAAGAGCAAAACAAAATGGCAGACAAAAACTGTAGCAGAAGCCATTTTGAAGCTGAAAAGACTTTCTTCCCTGGCATGTTTTTTAGATATTTAACATTTAGCCAGTGTTATCCAGAGCAACTTAAAGAAGTAGTTAGTGTCTCAGAATAGTTTGACATTGATCCACTAAAGAGTCAGACTGAGCAGAACTCTATGATTGATTATTTACTATGAATATGCAAGGAAGTCTGTGGTGATGAAGTGAATGGGCTTGAGCCAACATGTTTCCTCAGCTGCTTTATTTTTCCACCTGAGTGCTTTGTGCGCACATGGTTAAACTGCCTGAATGTACACTCAAATCTGAGGACATGCTTGTTTTAATAAATACTACATTGTGTAAAAACAAGCAAAACCTTTTTTAAAAGCTTGTACATACTACTTTGTAGATATACCCATTAGTGTAACTGGCAGGTATAAGCTTTAATTTTTATATACCTATCAAAAAAGTATTTTTAATATGTAAATAGCTCTAACACTTTTGAATATCATTGTTTCAGGAAATATTATGCAATGGACACTCAACACTTCATGGTTTCTTGAGCCACCAGCCCTCAAAGGCACCACATCATGAGGAGATCTCTGTCCAGGTCATCCAAGATGAGAAGTCCTCAAGTAGATGTTGCACACAGACCGAGACTCAGAATAAATGTACAGGTAAAAGAAATGTTTCTCGGTTCTGTACAGTTTGCATAAACAGCTCACAATTTAAATGGGTTTTTCTTTTCTTTGCCATTTGTCCATTGGTGTCGCAGCTTAATTTTCATCTCCTGATGTATGTCGGTCATGTGGGTGTAACTTTTTTTTTTTTCACCTGACATGTTATGCTGGTCTTAAAGCTTACTGCTTTTATCACACAGCTAAAAGGCCCAGTACTGTAAATGGAGAGATCATTCTTCCCACAATGGCTGTGAATGAAGACTTGCAAACTTTAACACACAAAGCAGAGGAAAAGAGCAGACAGCGGCAGCACCTTCCATCACCAGCTGAAGTCCCTCCAGAAGTCAAAAATGCTCGGCCACCCTGTCAGAGGAAGGCAAGCTGCCGTAAAGTCAAAGTGAGGAAGGCTTCAGAGAAAGCGTAAGCACATAGTTCTTAAGCTTTTCTGTTTTGCTGATGTTGACCAAAGGTTTGTGGGTACCTGACCAATCTGCCTTCACAAAGTTTAAGCTTTCACTTGTCTGTGTTATTGTCTTACTTTTTGTTTTGTTTTTTTTTTGTGATTGTCATGATATTTCTGCTCAGTGAATGAGGAAAAGTATGTTTTCAGTGCTATATAGCTCTCAGCCCCCCCCAAGGTTGAGTGTGAAGCTGAACCTGACCAAATAAACCAGAAATACTATTTTCATTCTGATTTCTTGAAAGAAAAGTCTTTTTGTACTGACCTGCTCTGCTCTATGATTGGATTTGGCTACGATTCAATGTTTTGTCGTCGTCCCCCCCCCAATTCTAGTAAATAGTGCAAGGCATTGACTCAGTTTTTCATGCATGTATAATTCTCTTCCTCTTTAGTGCAGCGAGCAAGAATTCCAATAATCGAAAGGTCACAGACTACTATCCTATACGGAGAAGCTCGCGGAAAAGCAAGACTGAATTAAAGGCAAGTGATTATTAATGTTGGGCTTGAAAACCTAACTTGGAAGTAACATTTTGGCTGAACTGGGAAGCTAAAAACCTCACGGGTCAAAGTCCAGCCACGGTTTTATATCAAATGTCTATACAAATTTTCCTCCCTTGCTCAAGGACATCAAATTAAATGAAAGGTTTATTAGGTGTGGTACTGCAAAGAAAGCACGCTAAATTCTGGTCCTTCTGGACTGCTAGGTCATGGAGTGTGTGTGTGTGGAATTACGTGCTGTTCTTTTGTATCTACAGTGTGAACAGAAGAAATACCTAGACGAGCTGATCACAAAAGGGATAGAGAATGGAATGATGGTAAATACAAATGACTTGAGCACAAGTTAAAGGCATGATCATCAGAAAGTCCAAGTTGAATTGAATTTGATCAATTGTTCTCCTCAGGTGAAGTACACCGAAGGAAAAGGAAGAGGAGTTTTCGCCACCCAAAGCTTTCAGAAAGGGCAGTATGTAGTGGAATATCATGGTGACCTGCTGCTGAAAACCGACGCTAAAAAAAGGGAGGCTGTATACGCACAAGACCCTGCTACGGGCTGCTACATGTATTACTTTCAATATCTAAGCCAAACATATTGGTATGTCGTACTGTGTCATCTGTTCATGCATTTTTAGGACAAGTAGTAAAAATAATGTTTAATGTTGGAGTAAATGGTAGTAATAAGGAGTACTACAAATTCAATATGAATCAGTCTTTTATACAGAAGTGTGTGTGGGACCTACCTTCAAGGGACTGTAAAGGAGTGGGTTGGGGGGAGGTCTTGATTTGTAATGGGGGTTTTTTTTTGTTTTTTTTTAAACTCTATCACATCAATACTGCTGGGATACACTGGTTTATATGGGATGCATGTTAAATTGTGAACACTGGTGAATATTGATCTTGTGTGTGAACATGGAACATATTTTAAATAAGATGTCCACCTTGAAACATGTATATAAATGTGAGTATATTGGAATATTTGTGGTGTGTTAAGTGATTCTGGTGCTGTATATTTGTTCCCGAGATATTTCTTGATCTAATGCATGCAGGCTTCACAAACATTTTCCAGTGAAGTTCAGGGTCATGTTGATTAGCAATACACTGTAGATGTAAGTAGAGGGCAGACGTAGGACTTCACGTTCCAGAATGTAACGCAGCTAGTTTTTGTTAGCGATCCACAAAATGTCACTTTGGAGCCTGATCTGTTTGAGCAGAGTGTACAGATAGGGAGGTAACATGGGTAGCAATCTGTGGATTGACTAAAAACTAAAGCTCTGTGGTACCACTCTCTCTTTAGGTAGAGATGAAAGCAAGGGCTAAACCCCATTGGCACCACTACTGATGGCAAACAGCATTGTGAGGCATGTAGGCAACTGGTAGCGAAGTGAAAATAGATGATTGTTGAAACTTGAGTCCAAATTTCATTACCAAATAAACCTTTGATGCCACTGACTAGTTCATGTTAATAAAAAAAAAAGGGGGGGGGGGGGGGGTTTCAGGGGGGATTTTTCCATTTTAGCTGTCCATATAGCTGCTTTCACAGCGATGATATTTCTCTTGATGTGGGAACTGACAGTTGCAGGAGTCCGCTTGCTGTGAGGATGTATGAGTATTGTATCAGTAGTAAGACTGGTGCATGCCTATGTATGATGATGTACAAGCATACAGCTACTTACTTTTTCTCATTGCTTTCACCAGTGTGGATGCCACGAAGGAGACTGGCCGCTTGGGAAGGCTTATCAACCATAGTAAGAATGGCAACTGTCAGACCAAACTCCACGACATCAATGGAATACCTCACCTGATCCTCGTGGCTTCTCGAGATATAGAGGAGGGAGAGGAGCTGCTGTATGACTATGGCGACCGAAGTAAAGCCTCCATAGCCGCTCACCCATGGCTCAAACACTGACGGATTGCAAGAAGGGAACAGCTTGTTTTCTTAAATCCAGTTTTTAATGTAACTATTGCCTTAGGAAACTGAGAATGTTTAGGGGGTAGTACTTGTTTGGGTGTGTTGATCAGTGACTTAAACACATTTAGGTTACGGTACATATTCCACATGTCCTACATGATACTTTTAAAAATATTTATCCTGCTATGACATGCTAGTTTTGACACGTGTTTTTTTGTTTTGTTTTTTGTATATTTTATATACTTGTAGAGCCGTGCTTCCAAAGCATGCAGTTATAGTCAAACTTTCTGCATTTTTATAAGGAGTTTTCTTAAGCCAGTGTATAGTAGTTAGTGGCTTAGCAATAACTATTTATGATGTGCAAACAATTCTATGGAATGCAAGAGATGCTTAGAAGAGCCATGTTTTAAAAGCTTGGGAAAACTGGAAGGTGTCCCGTCCCCCCCAACTTAATTTGGAGTCTTACAGTTTTACGATGTTGGGCATGATGTAATGGATTTGATTAAATATCAATTTGAACCTCTTTTTGAGTTTTCATTATGAAGGATCCAAGTGTGAGTGTTCAGCTGATTCTCTATGCTGGGATGGAAATGTTTAATAAAATGATTTTATGCAAACTTTTGTCTTGTTTATGCAGTTAATCATGTTATGCTGGGAACCGGAGCTTTGATGCAAGAAATTGGTGCACTTTCAGGTGAAGCTTTGTGTTTGTAATGATGCTATGGATGATGACCTGAAGCTATGTTTAGGGATGCCTCAACCATTGATTTATCTATAAGAGCTTTATCTTAATTATAGGTTGTGGTGGAGTTTATTGCAGAAACACTGGGCCTCAGAGGGAGGCCAGTCCATCACATTAGATGTAAATGCACTCCTTCATACCTATGGGGAATTTAGAGTAGTCAATACACCTTGGCATGTTTTTAAGTGGAAGGAACTGGAGACCCTAGACAAAAATGTGTGCAACACCAGGCAGAAAGTAACCCTATCAAAGCAGAGACCCAGGAGGTGTGAGATGGTAAAGCCAAATGTATTCAATGTTCAAGCTCTGTTCACTGCCCATTTGTGGCACAATATTCTTTTGTAGATTAAAATCCTAGACATGTTTAACTAACAGCACTATAAGATCTACAACATACAGCTAGATAGCTCTACCCCACATTATTTGGTGTCTAAAATTCATTATTTTATTTTATTTATTTATTCGTGTGGTTTGTATCAGCTGTTCACAGCGGTTTTTTTTTTTTTTTTTTTTTTTTTTTAAGTCTTATTGGTCCACGAGGAAGAGAGATTCACATACTACTTGGTTGTACATTTTTTGGCCACTAGAGGCCATCAGTGAGCAGTTGAATCCTCGAAACGTTAATTCATGCCTCACGGGAAAACCGAAAAGCTTCATAAAGTTGTCATTACTAAATCTATTTATGTGGTTTGTGTTTCGTGTGGTTTTTTTTTTTAACTGATTTTTTTTATTTATCAAAATCTCAATTCAAACACGACATTAGATCACAATATGGTCCAAGCGATACACGGACCAATTACACGACAAGAGTTTCTACACGGAACAATTAATCTGCTGCACATGACGGAAAACGCGCTGTTGTCTCGGTTTGTTTTATTCAATTTTTGTTGTTTTTTCCACGGCAACCTTGTTTTTTTTTTATAAAGTAAGGTACATTTCAGTAGTAATTCACCCTTATTGCTAAGGATCTTTATAAGGTTGGTTGAATATTTTAGTTAGTAGCATACTGCAACATTCACGTTTATGTGTTGGTTGTATTTCAAATAGTTTTTCACTCACCATATAAGTGCACTAGGTAGTGGATGGATAAAGGCCTTCCCCCACACAGTGTAGTGCACTAAGTATTTTTTATCAATGCGTTTGGCTTTCGGTAACTGGATTTCTTGCAGGTAGCGTTTGGGAACCACCAAAGAAGAACCAGTGTTTGTGTTGGTACTAAGTACAAAAGAGAACAAATAGATTGCATATTTGTTGCTAATGACTCTTGAGTAAATTGTCAATAAGCCTCTTTGTTCCACGCTGCTGTAGCTATTTTATATATATATATATATATATATAAAATGCTTTCTGGTGACCTGTTGTGTTTGGAAATATTCATAAGAGTACAAATAGCCTATAAGTATTCATACTCCTTAGAATATTTATTTTAAAAAATGGACCAAATTTTGTAATTAATATTCGCATATGTATTTTAAATTGAACCCATTTGTTTGCTTTAAAATAGCATGTGTGAGGGTGGTAGGGTTGCCAGATCTGGATCACCATTTCGATTTGATGTGTTTTTTCAAAATCCTTCCCGATTTTCAACTAAATGATTCTCAGTTTATGGAATTGAACTGATTCTATACAACAGTATGAGAAATTGGTAACTGTGCTAGTAGGGGTCAATGTATAAAAAAAATCATTAAACAGTAAATATGATTTTAAATAACGTACAAGTATTAATGATTAAGGAATTAATTCTTGGGGTTAAGAAAGAGGGCAATCCTTAAAATATCTAAAAAAAAAAAAAAAAGAACTTAAACATTAAGTTCTTAAACATTATGTGGACAATGCAATGTTACACCCCACGTCTCAAGTTTGTTTGTCTAAAACTGTATAAATCTATTTAGATCTGGTACTAGTTTTATTTCTTGTTAATCTATCAGAAAATGAACGAGTGGAGCGCTCTGGCGAAAGTCTACGACCCCCTCAAGGCTGGCAGCATCGACAGCACTGATGTCGAGCCCCATGACCGGGCCATATGGCGAGCGATGAATGCCCATTACCAGCCCAATAAGGCTGTAATGGGTGACCCTCAACTCACGCTTTTAGTCGCACGGCTCAACAAGAAGACAACCGAAGAAGACCTTCGTGTTGCTTTCTCCAAATTTGGTGACATCCGACGGCTGCGGCTCATCCGAGACGTCGTGACTGGCTTCTCCAAGGGCTACGCTTTCGTGGAGTACAAGGAGGAGCGCTCCATAATGCGGGCCTGGAGAGACGGCAACAAGATGGTCATAGATCAACATGAGCTCTTTGTGGACTTTGAGCAGGAGCGCACACTGCAGGGCTGGATACCACGCCGACTCGGTGGTGGACTGGGAGGAAAGAAGGAGTCGGGCCAACTGAGGTTTGGGGGCAGGGACAGACCCTTCAGGAGGCCCATAAACCTGCCCTGTGCAATGCCCAGACCAGGTGACTGGGGGAGAGAGGAGAGACAGAGAGACGAGAGAAAAGACACATCTCCAGGCTGGGACAGGGAGCACGGGCGACAACGGTATCGGAGGGACGAATGGGAACGAGGGAACGAGCGCGGTGGTAGGGATTACCATAAAGACAGGAGGGACTCCAGACGACACAGGGACAGGAGTAGTGAGAGAGAATCCAATCGAGGAAAGGACGAGAGGAGATATCGGGACTCGTACAGAGATTCGGATAAAAGATGACTCGTATTTAACTCTGTTAAACATTCTGGTTTTGACAAGCATTGCTTTTCGGCTTAACACACACCCACGCCTCTGTTGAAACTATGAATGCCTCATGAGACAGGAAAAGATCTGGATAGGGCGGAGCTAAGTTTAGGGTCAGAAAATTACAAACAGAGTCTAAGTGTGGAATATCACACGAGTGTTCTTGTGGTCGGTTTGCATTACTTGGTGAAATGCATTAAACTGAATTACGAAGCATTCTGGAAAGCTGTGTTTTTAATTTGCTTTAATCATACAGATGTTCTAACAACCCTAAAGAAAAATGGCAGATGTTTCCTTTCCCAGGAAATTTGGTTATCCGAGTCAGATGAAGAAATGCCCCAACGACAGTACAATGTACAAAATATTTTAATGGCCGATGAGATGAAATTATGCAGCATTCTTTCATTATCATTCATTAGAGATCCGTAGTGTGGAACATTCCTCATTATGAAATTCCTGAAATATTTCCCAACCACACAGGATTCATATTTCTTTCTTTCTTTTTTTTTTTAATAATCAATAAAATCACTGCCAAGGACTCCATGCTCACAAAGAAGCTTTTGTCAGTATGTTGCTGTAACTGCGTTGGCATTGTCATGCTTTTACTACACAACTCTAGGACTTGCCAGTATAAGCACCACTCTCACACACGCGCGTCAAGAATGCAGAACAGCTGGTGATGGACATTTGCTGATGCGACTCTTGTGAGAGTCTGGAATGCCCAGACGCTCTTCTTTATATCATTTCTATAGCAGAACTTAGTAATAACACGCTTATCTACATGGTCAATGTTTTCCCCCCATAATCACTGTGCAAAATTTAGGTTTCAACCTGGAAAACGCCACCCCTTTACTGGCAACGTGCCATCCCATTATGGGCATTCTTTACGACAATAAAAGCGGATTAGCTTCAGTTAGGCACTGCCTCATTTCATTATTCAATTTGAATTTAAGAACATGATAAAGTGCCCTAATCAGTACGCTACTCAAGGCATATCAACACGGCCGCCTTTGCTCTCCTCATGACTGCAAACGTGATCGTTAATTCAAACACACTTTGCGTATAGCATCTTGGAAATCTGGTAACCAAACACGCACCTAAAACAACTTGAAATTAAGCTCCACATCCCAACCTTAAGAGATGCCAACACTGGAAGTACTGTCCAGCCATATCTATATGTTTAACCTGTCCCATTTCCTGTCATCTTCATCTACTAAGAGGGCTTGCTGGGAAATGTGACTGTAACAGTAACAGTGGAAGTGTATGTATTGCTCATGACATTGCAGGGCGTTAGGGATTAGAGGGTCTTTGTGCTTTGTCAGGGTTCAGTGGGGTTACATGTGCTGTAAAGCTTCCTGGGCTTGCTCTGTGTACACGTCTTCTTTGCGGGACCACGGGCTGCAGCTGTCTTCAAACTGGGCCGTGCCTCTCTGTGAGCTGCGCCTCTTATCCCGGGAGAAGAAGCTAAACCTGAAAAGGAGAGACGAGTTATTACAGTTCATCTTCCACCGAGTCATGAGTTACCTAGTTCACTACACAGTTGTTGTATTCAAGCTCTATGTAGCAGCAGATATCTGATAAACATTAGGCTACGTCAACATTAATACGTTTTAGTTTAAAAACAGGGGCGGCGCGGTGGTGTGGTGGTTAGGACTGTCGCCTCACAGCAAGTTCGATCCCTGGTGTTGACCTCAGCGTCTTTCTGTGTGGAGTTTGCATGTTCTCCCCATGTCCATGTGGGGTCCCTCCGGGTACTCCGTTTTCCTCCCACAGTCCAAAGACATGCACAGAGGGGATTAGGCTAATTGGCTACTCTAATTTGCCTGTAGGTGTGAATGTGAGTGTGAATGGTTGTCTGTCTCTGTGTGTCTCCCTGCGGTGGATTGGCGACCTGCCCAGGGTGTACCCTGCCTCTCCCCCGAAGTCAGCTGGGATTGGCTCCAGCTTCCTCACGACCCTGAACAGGATTAAGCAGTAGAAGATGAATGAGTGAGTGAGTTTTAAAAACGTCCTGTACAGCGTTTTAGTTGCAGCTCACTCGAATAACAGCTTCTACACTTTCTGCACTTGTAGGTAGTTGTAGCATTATAAAATGCCGAATTTAAGTGCACAACAGGTGCTAGCAAAGAACAAGGCCAGATACGCATGTAATTCGTTGTCCACGCTGCGCTCATCACTGGGAGTCGAGACTGCTAATGTTTGTTTTCTTCCGGAAAAGGGTCACGTGATAGGAGCGAGACCAATCAGGGAAGGATCCTTCTAGAGCAGGGGTCCCCAACCTTTTTTGCGCCACGGACCGGTTTAATGTCAGAATATTTTGCACGGGGTGGGGAGTTTGCGATGTAAACGGACGGACCGGGGGTGCGCAAAGTGTTGCGATGGAACCGCTACGTTCTCTGAGTCACGTGCAGTAGTGCGACCAGAGTGGAATTTTTCGAAATAAGAGACCCAGGAAACTAATGAAAATAAAATAACTAAAAATTTCAGAAAGATTATTATTGTTTCGCGGCCCTGTACCAAAAGACCCACCGACTGGTACCGGTCTGCGGCCCGGTGGTTGGGGACCCCTGTCCTAGAGTGAGACGTCCCAGTCAGGAAGCGAATGTGGGTGGGTGTCTGTGTCTCGTCCACCCTACAATGCAGCTTTGGAGTTTTTGAACTAAAACAGGCCCAGATGTATTTCCATAACTTTCCATTTTAGGTTTTAGGGGGTTGAAAAGTCCAGAGTAGCACACACACCAGGCATAAACAGGGCAAATGTGACGCGTTTTAAAACTAAAACGTACTAAGGTGGATGGAGGATTTGGCACACTATTATTACCTGGGCCGATTATCTACAAGCTTCTATGAGAAATATTCATAATTACAGTCATACAGTGGCAGCATGGTGGTGCTGGGATTTGAACTTTCCCCATCAACAGCACAAAAGAATCAACCACCTCAGGGAGCCACCTCAGTGCCAGTCATAACGGCATAACATACATTCATTTCTTCAGAAAAAACAAACAATATACAGTAAGTTCTATTCTATTCCCAATCCACACAGTGCATCTGCAGATGTTGTTAAGACCTTCTTCGAATGTCATTTAAGATGGAATTGTGACACACACATATATGTCCAAAAGTATATGGACACCTGACCATCACACCTATATGTGGACCTTCACCAAACTACTGTCAAAGTTGGAAGCACACAATTGTCAAGAATGTTCTTGTGTGCTGACCAGGGGCGGAGTTATGGGTGGGGCCACCGCCCCTGGGCCAAGGGCCCTCCCCCATAAAAGGCCCCTCCCAAAAACGCAAAACACCCATCGCCCCATCCCCGTCCATAATTACAGTCACGGGGGGGGCATCGGCATTTTGCCCCCAAAGCCTTGTGTGCAGTTGTTCCGCCACTGGTGCTGAAGCATCACTGGAACTAAGAGGTCCAAACCTGATCCAGCAGAACAATGGCACTGTGCATAAAGCAATAAACGCTCTATGAAGACATAATTTGCCAAAGTTAAACTTGAAAACCTTAATGGCCTGCACAGAGCACGGACTGCATTCTCATCAAATATGAAGTGGAAAGAGTTTTGGGACTGAATTGTGTGCTCTTTTGGCTGAATGAGCACAAATCCCAACAGCCAGGTTTCCAAAATCTAGTGGGTAGCCTTCCCAGAAGAATGGATGTTATTATAACAGCTAAGTGGGACCAAATCTATATTAATGCCCACAGCAATGAAGGAATGGGGTTGTTCAATACTCGGGTGTCCACATACTTTCGGTCATGAAGTGTACCAAATATAAAAAGCTTGTTTAAATAAAAACCCACATGTCCAAATTCGGTTTGATTTGAGTCCATGATTGGGGTGCCATTTGTGTCCCACTGATATTCCTTTCTCAAAATATGTATATAAAAATAAAAGACATTTTAAATACAGGTGAGAGGTGAAGAGTCCTTTACAACAACCTGCATGCATGTTTCAGACAAATACCGAAAAACATAACTAACTAAAACTAAAAACATTGAAAATCTTATTTCTTTATTACTCTTGTAAATCCATTTAACATCTTAAGCTTAACACCCTGAGTCATCTATTGATAGGTTCTGGGAAAACTGGACATTTGAGTGTCTCAACTCTGTTACCTGAACACATCCCCACCTAGGAACTATCTGGAATATTTCCCAAGGGACATGTGCGACAGAAAGTTGTGTAATCCAAATGACATAATCCTGACGGCCATGTGAAAAACAAAAGTATTTTGCTTTCAGTGATATTAAGCGACGAGATCATTTGGAAAGTACAGTACAACCCTGTGACCGAAATTACAGGTCGTAAAGTAGTAATTAAACAAAAATAGGTAACTAATTAGTATGTTCCAAGTGTCCTTATGCTATTAATATAGATGCTAGTCAACTATAATTTCTGCATTTGAATGGAAATGTATGACTTCATAGATTGAAATTTGCCTAAATGTGCCACCCCCAATCATGGAATCACCCTGTGATCGAGTAAACAGTTTCAGTCATCCATCTGATAGTGAGTCACACCAGGGAACGCGCAGGAAAGTGCTCAGCTAATCATTGTTAGGGTTTTAAAATCCTTAGTAAGGCAGCACGTCATGGTTAAGTCACAAGTGTTAGCATGTGAGCTGGACCAGGCAAAGAGGAAATGCTGGTTTTTATTCTGACTGGCTGATTCTAACGACCTTCCTGCTAACAAACTCCTGACAGCCCAACCCCACAATCAGCCAATCAGAATAGTCTTGGGGTTATGACCATCTTCAGTGAGAGGTCAGGAGGAAAGGGCATGCAGTGCCAAAAAATTAAATAAATAAATGAATGAAATACATGCAGGGCTACAGTAAGGTGTTAAAAAACAACAGAACATAAAGGTCAACAAGGGGGGGTAAAAAAGGGCCGTACAAGAGAAACAAGTCGTCTGATTGGCTGTAAAGTGGGGTCATCTGCAATCAAGCCAGCCGCCACCATCGGCATAATGGCTGTGAAGATCCTGTTGCAGAAAGGCACAGAGACGGAGAGTTGAGCAAATGAGGGAATAGAAACCACAAAATAGCTCCTGCTAACACTAGACGTCTGCCAAAATACCCCCTCCCCCTTAGTTTGGGGAAGTTGTACACAAGCTGCTTGTATAATATTAGCCATTGCTGCTTTACAGACACTAGGATGGATAATGATCATGCCACGGGGGTGCCAAAACTTTCTGAAGCAGCATGTTCAAGTGGAATTCGGTCTAGATATCAGTAACAGATGGTTATTACCTTTGGGTCTATAATATGGAGCGCATGTGCGTGTAAGTAGCAATATGGGATTTACAAAGGAGAAATGTGAGCTGTTCTGGGCATGCTTCCCTGCAAATATCTGTGTGTGTGTGTGTGTGTGTGTGTGTGTGTGTAAGAGAGAGAGAGAGGGGGAGAGAGAGAAAGAGAGAAAGAGAGAGAGAGAGAGAGAGAGAAGTAAGCTTAAGAGGAAGAAGAAGAAATAGGAGAAGCTTCTCAGTACGCACAAGCGCTTTATGCCAGACTCTGGCTGAGCACTGGTTCGGGAGGGAGGCCTGAGTGTAGGCGAAGGGTCCGGAGTGGGTGGATGTGCATCGTCTTCCTGCTCTTCACTGGAGAAAAGAGAACACACAAGTTTATCGATGAATCAAAAATAGTTCCTTGTTGACATCTGAATGAATCAGCAGTTGTTGAATTCTCGATTCTGATTGGTCAGAGTTCTGGCAGGATTCCTGGCTCGAATGCAAACCATAGATTTATGTTAAAATAGCACAATGTAACATAATCGAGGACACTCATTCGTGTATATGTATGTGTGTAATCAGGCGTTGCAGTTTCTCAATTATCTCCAAGAGATAGAAAACCAGGCTGGTGAGGAAACATCTGTTTATAGCGCAAGTGATAACAGGAACTAACTTGTTCATGTAACTATCAATAGGTAAAAAATGATCACACGGGTTGTAAAAATCAAAAATGGGCAAACTGTTGAGATAAAAATGGGCGAAATGGCTGACCCTTTGTAGTACGCAATTTCCTCTTGCAGCATGAACACTTTGGCCTTCAGCTCGTTTCTCTCATGCAGGACATCTCGCAGCTCTTGCAGAGTGAAGCGTGGTCGGTTTGGATCTTTCGGATCGAAACCCGCCTCTTCGTCGCACAATGCCTCCTGTCGAACAAGAGGAATGGAGAAAAAGGTCAGCAGAAGCACCACCACCACGCAACGTCTGTGGGTGAACCGTTGTTCCCACAAAGATGCACAGATTTGTCCGATCAGTAGACTTATAAAGAAATACACCTAATGCGCTTACTGATTCAAATGTTGCGTGTGAGTACATGGATATTGTTAATGTGCATTCCACACACTTCCTGCATGCTGTGAGCTTCAGGACGACAGGGCAAATCTTTTTGAGTTCTCAAAACGCCACTGGTGGTCACTTGTCTTTAAATTCCTACTCAGCTAAGAAGATGAAGGATGGGACATTAAATCCCAATTCGCGTTGAGCAACTCAAATGGATTCTACACTGAAACTGAATTAGTTTAAATCCACTGCTGAAAGCAAAATGCATCTACAGGGGTTTTCTTGGGGTTATCCCACTAGTCCCAAACACACACACATACACACACGCTGATGATTTAAAAAGTTCTCTAATGAAACTGAAGGAAAAAATCATTTGCATTTACACTTATCATAACACAATTGTCAGGTTCATGTTAACCACACACCACACCCAAAGCACTGCAGCTGACACACTGACTGACACACACACACACACACACACACACACCTTTTTCACAGAACAGAATTAGCTAATGCTTCAACAATAACAGAGGCTCCACTGGGCGTTCACTGCAGGAACGATGCAAATTAGTCTCAAACCATGCAGCCCTGGTTACCCATAACAACACATCCTCTTCTTCCTCATCCTCCAAATCTGCCTCATCCTCCGCATCCTCATCTGTAAGCACTTGGCTGTTATGTGGAGCCAGGGACGGAGCGGGCTCGGGGAGTACATTCTGACCCAAGACAAGGGCATCAGTAAGACAATAAGAGAAGTTCTCCTTCTGAGTTGTGACTTTAAAAAAAAAAAGGAAGGTTTGAAGCGCTACACAAAAGAAGAATAAACAAAGTCTTTTCAATAAAAGAAAAACGAAGTGCACAGTAGGGCTGAGCGATACAATGAATTACGCTCCACGCTGCTCTGAGAGTATTATGGGTATTATCAGTGCTTTTATAAAACCTAATGACCTGTAATGACCTCAGTATTATGCTGCCAAAGCCATAACAGAGAATTATTCCTTCATCATTTAAAGCACAATTCTATCAAACAATAACACACAAGCTGGTGCTTCCATGCAGCATGACGTCATGCATAAAAGCACCGGATCTCATTCACTGCTAGCCCACATAATGTCTGACTGAACTGTGCCTTTAAATGCCCCTAGGTCAAGATTTTCTAGCTTGCTGGCCAAACCACCCACGGCTATATTTATCTACCAGCTCAGCCTCGTCTCGTCCATGACACACCGACTGTACTGTCTGATTCACCACAGTCACGTACACACCAACAGGCCTGCAATGTAATGATGTGTCATCTTATTTAGGGCAACGTCAACTCGGTTTACAACGACAGGGGTGAATACTTAAGCAAAATCTATGAGTCTATGTATTAGGGGTTATTTTGTGTGGACTTATGATATACAATTCCACTTAAGTCCATTTCACTTGTAGGTTGTAGCGCTACAAATACTTGCTACAAAGCACTGGATGTGTAACATGACTAGTCTGTTATTAAAGTTATCTATAAATATAGTAGGCATCTATTTTAAAGTTAAAGTGATCCATGTAACTCAGGAAAAATCCATAGGTAATGAAATTGTATCAGATTTAAAATAATTATTAATAATAAATGATGATGTGTGGCATTATGTGTGTGCCTTTATTTATTTTAAATCTGATGCTGTGTGTTATGTGATGTGAAGTAACTTGTCATTGTCATTTCACTGATTTAGTGATTGATTTCGTTTACTCTATAGATAAAGTTGTAAATAATTCTTAATCATAAAAAATTGATTGAGAATTAAAAACGTGACAGAAACTTGTACGGTGGACCCACGGCTCATGAACGCACTGGATGGCAAACATATCGACGTAAGAACTAAATTCCCGAGCAGATTTTGTACCGACTGACAAACAAATCCTCGACTGATGTACAAGAAGCCACCCCACGCTTCACAGCGCAAGCATTCAGTTCCGGTCAAGCACTTGTGGTGTGAAGTGTTCAATGCATTTTTTCATTGTGTTTCTCTGCATTTTTGCTCTATAAGTCTTCATTATGGGTCCCAAGAAAGTGGAAATGGTAGTGAGAGTAAGAAGCCTAAGCGTTGAAATAAAGAATGAAACACCACGCCACCGTCCACCTACGCCAGCAAATATGTATCCACCGCAAAGGTAACGTGCATTAAAATCATGTTTATTTAATTTAGTTTTATTTTTTTATAATTAAGGTGATTTTCATTTTATTCTATGTTGTCTTGCCACACAAACCCAGAATGCACTTTTAAAAAAACATGTTTTTGAGGGCTGAAACACATTAATTGTATTTACATTCATTTCAATGGGAAAAATTGATTTGGGTCACAAACAAATCGGGTCGTGAATCTGTATCTTGTGTCATTAAATGCCTTTAAATTCATAACAAATCCCATCACGTTGACCTAATGCTACTCAAAAACACTTGACTGAAAACTTTTCTAGTTGTGCCAAATTAATAGATTTTTTTTTTTACTCAAAGATCACCACAGAAGAGACTACATATTTGGGAATAGTGAGGTCTATTATAGCTTATACAGCACCATCAGTAAAGGAGGCTTTCCAGATGTTTTATACGCACCTGTGCAGGTGATGGCGGAGCTGGCGGCTCTTCGTGTTCCGGGCATTCCTTTTCTCCCTGAAGGCGCTCACGGAGTCGTGCCACCTCTTGCCTCAGGCTCCCCAGCTCCTGCTGCCTGGCCTGGCCGAACGCCTCGAGCTCCACCTTCTGTTCGATCAGAGCCTTGCCCTGCGCCTCCACCACTGTGATCTTATGCCTCAGATCGTGGTTAATCTTCATCAGCCGGTTCTGCTGCTGCTGCAGCTGGAAGACACACAGGTGGGATTGATCATCAGCGTCAACAGAATCGGGAGTGTCACGACAATATAGCCATTAAAAAACACACAGAATGGTAAGAAGTAGAGGCTAGGGCTGACTTCTTTCTAGCACAGAACACAGAGAGACAGGGCCTGTCCATGACCGTCAAATCAAGTGATTACTTTCGGAATACAGGTAGTCCTCAAGTTACATTGGAGATGCCTTCCACACACTCATCGTAAGTTGAAAATATCATATGTCGAACCACTGTATTGAACTAATTAGCCTAGCTTAGGTATCTCAGCCTAGCTTAGTTTATCTTAGCACAGATTAGCTCAGTTTAGCCTAGCTTAGCCTAGCCTACCCAGGAGTCTTTTCCTGTAGAATACATGCTTTTGAATTAAAATGAGCTCTTGAAGCACACAAAATAAAACCCGCAGTAATGCACTGTACAGTACACTGATTCACAAGGTCCCGCAGTTCCATGAGTAGCGGTAGAGAGTGAGGCACCGCAAGAGGCAAGTGATCCAAGCATCGTCCATGTACTTCTGGGCATCGTTCACGTACTTCCGGGCATCGTCTGAACGTCCACGTGCATCATACGCTGTTACGCTGGCTGGCCAGCAATGCCTGCCCATGAATTTTAAATATTTTCTAAATATTTTACAATTTTTAAGGGATCACAATCATTATCAGAACTTTGAAAAATCATAAGTCGGGCCATCGGAACTCGGGGAGCACCTGTATATGTAAAAAGACCAAAAAAGGCAATCATGAAAGGTTTATTGTCTAAGATGAGACCTTGTACTGTCAAGATTACCCATAATGATCAGCCCTCCCATTCAATATCATGACTCGCCATCACTGGAAACGAGTCTTGCCTAAGGGGACTGAGACGTAATATGTGCGATCATGTTGCGCGCTCATGTGAACTGGCATATTAAAGTGGTCACTTACGGCTTCAATGTCTTCATTCTTCAGCGTCAGTTCTCGATCCTTGGCGCGAATCTCATCCCTCTGTTTATCCACCACCTCCTTTAGCTTTTTCATCACTTGCCTCTCCCTTTCTGACATACCTGGCAACCCAGACAGAAAGTTATATGGTAGAATTTAGATTTCATAGAAAGTTATACGTTATTGTGACCTGAAGGTTCCGAGTTCAAATCCCAGGCCTAGCGCTGATCTGTTGTTCAATTGGAGCATTCTGGAATGGACTGGCATTCTCACTCACTCTGGATAAATGCTTCATCCAAATGGAAATATATTTCAATACTTTTGCATGCGCCCGCATGAGTCCAGGCCTCTCTTGTGAAAACTAAAGGTGAAATAAATCGTGACTATTTATAGCAACAGCAGACAGAGTCAAAATGCTTATCTGATGACATTATCTCCTTGACCTGTATCTGGTCTGTCGTGATGTTTCCGGTATATTTTACAGGAAACTGGGAATATGTTGCAGTCTGATACACAGCACTCAAAGCTGTTCCTCTTTAAGCTCCCCTGCTGGGGCACTTAAAATAGTGTCAGTAAACCTCTGGTTCATACACACACACACACACACACACACACACACACACACACACACACACACACACACACACACACACACCCACACGCACA
>JAQMCW010000009.1:5442743-5458116 GCA_030068335.1 Chrysichthys cranchii | reverse complement strand
TGATGTTTCAGGTCATATTTAAGCAGAAATGTAGACAATTCTAAAGGGTTCACAAACTTTCAAGCACCACTGTACATAGTGATGTCTGGCTGACTGGAACATGATCTGCTCAAAATTTGCTTAAATTTGACTCCATTCTTGTTGTAAGCAAGCTTTCCACTTCCTCCTGATTTTTGAGATGATAAATAATAAATAATAAATCTGTTTAGAGCTGTGGGAGGAGTCTTTTTTAGTTGTTGATAGATCCCTTCACCAGCCCTCCATGGCTGACTTTGCCCACCCCTACTTTAGACCAAAAGCCCAGCTTTTGTGGTCTCATCAGACCACAAAATATTTTTTCAAAAGCTCTCATATTTTAAGAAGTGACTTCCTTCTGGCTGTTCTCCCATAGAGGGCAGAACTATAACGAGCTAATGATATCGTTGAGGGCTGCACAGGTTCTCCTATTTCAGTCAGTGAGCTCTGCAACCCATTCGGTGCTGTAGTCTGAGCACTGAACTTGACCTGATCTTGGTGGTGCCACTCGTTTTGCCACTTTGTTAGGGTGAATTTCACAGTGCCGGTAGAAAATATTAAATCTTCACTCAAGTTTTAATAACCTTAGTCTTTTTTTTTCCTCTTAAGAATTTCATCTCAAAGCCAAATGTGTCAGGTTGACCTAAAATAGTCCTCTCACGCATGAATGTCAAGAGCCAACTCACATATCTAAAGAGCAGTAATAACCTCTGATGAAATTTAATCAGTATTGTTTGATACAAAAAAAAATGATTTAGAGCAGAACGTTAAGACCTGTTTGATTCTGTTTGGGACTTGTTATAATGATCTGTGTGTAGTGTATTGCAGAGCTAAATACTGTATCAGGACAAGAACACTTCACTTTTACTGATGTATGTAAAGCTCTGAAACAGCAACATAACATTAATAAAGGAATATTTACTGAGTTTGAGAACACAAATATCACCTTGGTGCTTTTACATTAGAATGTACACTGTTTAAAGTGTTAGAATTTATGCTAATTTAGGCAAAATGTTGGCCCATTTTGATTTACAAAAAAAAAACTGGCAAGGACTTATCTGGGAGCCAAAGGGGCAGCTCTTACTGACAAGATGAGACGATTGTCTTTTGGCGTTAACAAGCCCTCAGACATTAAAAAAAGAGTTCAAATGGAGCCTAAATTTTCTTGTATAAATTTAGTGTTGAACGTCTTTAAAGCCAACACCTGTCTGTTTCTTCCACTCGTTCCAAAATCTGTCCTGCCCCAAACTCTGTCTCTGGAGGCTCACTGGAGCTAAGCATTATTATACTGGCTTCAGTAAGGCTTCTCACTCATTTACATTTATGCCATTTGGCAGACGCCCTTATCTAAAGTGACTTACAGAAGTGCTCCGATGTCTCCATCTATAAATACATCCTGATACTGGTTTACTAGGTCACAAACTAAGTGTACTCTATAAAACATTCTGTTGTGGACTATACTAATATAGTAAGAAAATAACAATTTTTCTAAACAAGTGCTAATTTATTTAAATACTTCATGCAGAGGTAGGTCTGCGGTCATCGTTTGAAAACTGCCAGTGACTCAGCTGTTCAGACATCTAGTGGAAGTTCATTCCACCACCTAGGTGCCAGAACAGAGAAGAGTCTTGATCCATGCCTTCCTTGTACCCAGAGAGATGGTGGGACCAGTCAAGCGGTGCTAGACGATCGCAGTGAGCGTGGTGCAGTGCAGGGTTTGATGACTGCTTTAAGCCAGGTTGGTGCTGGTCCATTTTTTCGCTTTGTAGGCAAGCACCAATGTTTTAAATCTGATGCAGGCAGCTACAAGAACCAGTGGAAGGATCATAGCAATAGGATGGTGGGGGAGAACTTAGGACGGTTAAAAACAAGCTGTGTAGCAGAGGTCAAACAGCACACAGAGACAGACCTGCCATTAGTGAGTCTTAAAATGACAAGGAACTGAACAAACAAGGACCTGAGTGGATAAGCATGGACAAATCCTTCTGCGGTCGAAAAGGAGAAATCAGCATTAGTATGTCAAATTAGAGAAAACATGACATGAGAGAAACAGTACAATCGATTGTCCATAGTTATTGCAAAGTTTCAAGTAAAAACACAAGGTGAGACTTGGGAGTTGTCTAGGGAATTCATAATATGAGGATGGATTGCCTGGAATGAACTGTAGTTCAGTTTAGCTGGGATTGAGTTTCTGAAGAGCTGCAACCATGATGAGATGTCTGTAAGACAGGCTGAGATCAGAGCAGAAACATGAGTGTCTTAGGGAGACAAGAAGAGGATGAGTTGAGTGTCATCCACATAGTAATGTATGTTTAATCCTGGTCAGGGTCCTGGGGGATCCAGTGCCTATCCTGGGAACACCCTAAATAGGACAGTTCATTACAGGCCATCATGCATGCAAACACTTATACCTACAATGGCACTGTATGTTAACCAATCCACATACAGTATGAGCATTTTTCTGGTACACGGGAGGAAACTTGAGAACCAGGAAGAAGGTAAGATTTCATTAAAATCTTGTTATTCTGGCTGAGGGCGGCACGGCAGCAGGGTTTCTGGTTCAATCCTGAGCTCAGGGTCCTGTGACTATCGCTATGTGGTTTGCTAATAAATTAATCTGAAATTAAAAAAAAAAAAAATCCTATAAATAACCAGCAGGTACCTTTAGCTGGAATTTGACTGGCTGTCTCACCAATTATATTAGCCTCTTGAATTGTTGCTAGTCTAACAACTCAGTTAAATATAGCAACGTAATGTTAGCAAATTCCACACTTTAGTCCAGTGGTTCATCTTCAGACGGGCATGGATAGCATAGCATGAGAATTGGCACAACTCTTTTTTGAGAGTAAATAAACTTGTGTATGTGAGTATTAATTTGCTCCACATTATTCGTATTATACAGTAGCATCTACTGTACCCTGTTATATCCTGTTATATAACAAATGACCAGATATCAGCTTCCATGAAATTTAGTTTGCTCAGTGGTTAGACATATTTCCTCTTGTCCATGTAAATTATTTATTTATTCAATGCTGCACTTGGGGACATGTGCTTGTTTTGATGCATAGCATGCAGCTTATTACTGTGTGTTCCTTTTTTAGCGTAGATTCGTTATACAGATAAACAAGTGTAGACAGTAGACTTGAGGCCGTGAAGTTGGATACTAAATTGATCACAAATACAAACCATGCTTTGTTTCTGTTTGTGTTTCAGTGATAACACTTTCCCCTATGGAAGAGTGTTGCATGCCTTAGGGCCCTGTATCATGCTCATAATCATTTTTAATTATTATAAGAGTGCATAGTGGTGAGCAGTGGGACGTTTCATTTGCCTTGTTAGGTGCCTATGGCTTTAGTCCCTTTTGAGATCATTTTCATACAACACCTGGGTTTGTTACTGTGAACTAGCTTACAGTAACATGATTTGCATGAGTGGAAAGATAAGGACACCCAGAGGTACGCTGCCTCGTGGGATGCAGAATAAAAGAGCTCCGGGAGGTAAAGTTCTCAGACATCTGAATTCTGAAGCCCACTTGCATGAGTGCTTCCCAAATGTCGAACTCTTCGGTTTGTTGCGCTTTCGAGTCCCCCATGCTGGATGAAGTCCTCCCCCCAGTCCTTTTCATAGAGTTTATTTTTGGCCTGTCAGGGAACATTTTAGCCCTCTGTATGTTCGCCTTCCACATGGAGAGCTGGAAACCCAACTCCATCTACCTGGCACACCTGGCTGTAGCCGACTCGGTGGTGCTCTTCTGCTTGCCGTTCAGAGCCGACTACTACCGCAGGCGCAAGGACTGGGTTCACGGGGACGCCTTCTGCCGCATCCTGCTCTTCCTCCTTGCAGCCAACAGGGCAGCAGGTATTTTCTTTCTCACGGCAGTGGCTGTGGACCGCTACCTGAAGATCGTGCACCCACTTAATCGTATCAATCGGATGGACCTGAGATATGCCATGTGCGTCTCTGCAAGCATGTGGGCGATGATAATAGCCATGACGGCTTACCTGCTTGGCTCGCCACACTTCTTCAGTAATGGCAACCGCACCCAATGTGAGAGCTTCAACATATGCATGGGCAGCAACCCGCTTTCAAATTGGCACAATGCCTTCTACGTGATCCAGTTCTGCGTGCCCACGATTATCGTCATCTTCTGCACAGCCTGCATTACATGGCAGCTGAAAAGCAAGACGATGGACACCTCGGGCAAAATCAAGAGGGCTGTTCAGTTCATTTTCATCGTTGCTATGGTCTTTATCATCTGCTTCTTTCCAAGTACTGCTTCACGGGTCGCTGTCTGGATTCTGAAGATCTGGTACAGCGAGTGTTCGTACTTCACGGAGGCAAATCTGGCGTTTTACACTTCGGTCTGCTTCACCTATTTCAACAGCGTCCTCAACCCACTGGTGTACTATTTCTCCACTCCGGCATTCAGCGGGACCTTACAGAGCCTTGTTATGAGACTCAGAGGCAAGAAACCAGCCAGCCTTTTGGCTACAGTAACAAGTGACTAAAGTAAACTGAGAAATGTATAAATTTGAGATAATGAATTGATGAAACTGTTTCACAAATTACTTGGTACATAAATTATCCTAGCTTTTCACATTCCAGTTCTTTTAAATAATTACGCTCAATAACTGAAAGATTATGTTGTGTAATATTGTTTAGCATTTTGGAAGTAATATAGTATAGTAGACATTATTTAAAATATGAATGCATATAATACATGACTTTCTGCATATACCCTATGCTTCAGCATGTTTAAGTTTCAGAACTGGACTAAACGTATAAAATGTAATGCAATTTAACATCGGGTAGTATTGAAGCCTGTTTAGAAATAATTCTTCTTTCTTCATGAGGCGTATTCATGCAGCACGCCTAAACGTGCTCAGTTTTCAATCCGCAGTCAGTCCTGGATGGACAAAAATGCGTGATCATTGCCACTGAATGTTTTTGCTGTTCATGTTTATGGAAAGTAATGATGGAATTTTCCATCCTTGATTTTCAAACTGATAAAAAACAAATGAATTACAAAAGAAGTTATTATGGAAAGCCTTGTAATTAAATAAAATGTATATCAGATATACCACAGGAGATTTACTCTCCCAGTGGCCAACATACTGACTCCTCCCATTTGTGCATTAGGATCTTTGCACAGTGATCTCTATTCATGCAAATTCATCTGCCAGTTTATTTGCATTATATTTTTTACAATTACGGTTGTAAACCTCTGTTGCATAGTGGTACTTTCCCATATGAGTGTATCAGGTACAAAAGCCTTGCTGGGTTCCACCACAATTTTCTCCCTAATTTAGTCACTGCCAACTCCCGCCGCCTAGTGAGCTCTCACCTATCTCATGACAGCTACCAAACCCAGAAGGGCGAAAGCTATCACGCGTTTCCTCCGAGGCACAGGAAACCAGGTGACCCCGTCTTTTTCAAACAGCTTCTGGGGCGGCATAACGCACTTGGAGGAAAGTGCTATCTTCCCAGCTCTGGACACATGAGCTCAGAGACACCCATGATTGGCTACTGTTGCCGTAATTGATGGGGGAGAGAGAGTACGCCATCCCTCCCTCCCTCCCTAAGAGCACAGGCCGATTTCGCTCTCTTGAGCTCCTAGCCATCATGGGGATTCAAACTAGCCATCTCCCTAGTGGTGAGCATTTTCTTGTTGCGCCTCCTGGGAGCCTTGCTGGGGTTTTTAACATACTGATTTGACTATTGGGAATAGCTTGAGAACAGTACACAAATCTAAATCTTCAGCCAACAGTAGTCCTGTTAGAAATGGATACTAATTAAGCACATGAGGATGATTAACACAAATCGCACAGGAACATGAAAAAGCGCATATCTATCGGTGTGCCAAGGTATATGCATGGCTGTCCAATTATGGGGAAAAATGTATAAAAAGTGTAGAATTTTGAAAAAAACAAGACAAAATAAAACAAAACAAAAAAACCCCAATGCTTTTTCACTCCAATGCAACCACATGAAAGTAGCTGGGTTTGGGAATATCTGGCCTGCATTCATATGCATTTTTCATTACTTCTAGATTGCTCTGTTCAGTTTGTATTTTTGGACTCCAGTGGTTCAGGATTCATCAAAAATAGAGCAGGCTTTTGGTGTAAGTCTATTTGCTGTAAGTCAAAATAAATGCATAAATAATGGGGGGAAATGACTTCAAGTAGAAGTTAGATAAAAGATTTTAAAAAAAAGGGGAAAAAAAGGACAATACTTCAAAAAAGATTAAAAAAAAAAAAAGAGGACAGTACTTCCCTTAAATTTCAGCGTTTTAAAAAAAACAATCACTAAACAAATTAAATGATATTCACTCAACCAGCTGAAAAAAGTACTCACATTTACACTAAACAAGTTGTTCTCAAGTTATATGAATTATTATTCAAAACCATACTCCTGCTACCACTAAAGGTTATTAAAAGTAAACTGCAAACATGTACGAAACAAAACTCTGAAGGTGCTTTTAAGCATTAAGCACAATCAGGGTCTTCGGATAATCTGAAAATGCGCCTGGAAGAGGATGTATGAGGATCATACACTCCAAAACTGTGATCTGCAATGAAGAGGACAGTGCATAGGCACAAATCAGAAATGAACTGAGTGGGCCAAGGTTCTCTGTAAGTGTCTCCAGTCTTGTTAGACATTCAAGCAAGAGGCCCAGTGTAAATTATTTTAAAGACATTTTATCTGCAATTGCATTCACTCTCCCGGCTTGTTTCATGAAAGCAGCGATCATTGGATAGTTTCCTTGTAAAAGCCGCATGAAAAGAAAAAGATCCCAGTGAGCCGCCAGACTGCAGTGATGCTGTGAGTTATAGTGAAAGTCATCCTACACAATAATCCTCCTCCTCTCTCATCTCCATCACACTAGCCACGATTCTTTTCAAAGGTAAAAGTGCAGGTAATTTTTTGTATTAATTGTTTTTATATTAATATTTGTGGGTTGTGGAACGAATTATCTGAGTTTCCATTATTTCTTATGGGGGAAATCCGCTTTGATATACGAGTGCTTTGGATTACAAGCACGTCTGCGGAACGAATTATGCTCGCAATCCGAGGTTCCACTGTACTCATTTTCACAGAGAGCGCCAATAATTCTGGAGCTGACTCAATATGAGGAAAAACTAAAAGCACCTACACACTAAATTTATCCAAATATTATTTCTCATACTTTCCATAATCAAATAAATAAATGATTGCACTGCTCCAGTAGGAGTAGTAGATAAGCATGAAGCTCTACTTTGTAAGCAGAAATCACAGTGCTTGGTTGTACACTGACTTTTGATAAAATATCAGCCAAAGACTAAAAATCTTAATAAAAAAAAAACAAAACAAAACCATACAACCACCAAAAACTTTGTTCATTATGATTTATATAGGATTAGTGTGTATACAATTCATGAACAGTACAATAATTACAGACTGTTGTAATGCTGGAATATTAGTGAATCATATTTTGCAGTCATTAGAAACATTATAATCATTGCAAACAGTTGTACAATGAGAGACACCACAGGCCACAAGCATGGAATCAGATTTATGAGTGAATGGAGATAACTGACATAAATATGAATATTTAAAGTACTGAAAGACAGAAATGTCTGCAGCTCTACTGTACGTCAGCGCAGTATATCAGATTTTTACAACTTCAACATTAGAATAATCAATATCTTCTTCTTTAGCTCTAATAACAGTGATGAGGCATCTTTTCATGAGTTTTATGCTGGTATGGGTCTGGTTTCGCTGCTGATTAATGACAGAGTTCAGTTTGCGTCAATACCTTTGGCCTGTCGTGTACAAATGACCTCATTTACAGGAAGCAAAAATGCCCAAAAACGTACAGTTATCTTTGCATAATGTGCAATTGCAGAAACCCGAAAATCATTTTTTTCTGAAGGTTAATTCGTAAACACTGTCTTTGATATAAATATTACAGCTTTACAGAGTGATGGACTTGGATGCAATGTTGTCTTTTAATAATTTTAGTACACAAGATGTAAAAACACTTACAAAGCCATACATAAGACAAAGTATCTACCTCTTTTTCACGTTTAATATAAAAGAATAACTTAGACAACCGGCAGTTAAAAATATGTGCTTATTATGTAACAAGGAATGCATTTAAAGTGAGCAGTGCAATAATTTACTATCGGTCAGCTTGAACGTCTTTTGGCGCGAAAGCTTCCACGTGTATGTGATAAGTGTTTATTTACCACAAGGAGGTCAGATTACTGTCAAAACATGGTCTATGCTACACACGAAACGATATTAACTACACACAAGCAGGACCATCTGTTTTTTATCTTTACCTTCCAATAAAACAGCATCGCATAGCCTTCATATGAATCCTTTAAAATCACACATAGAGCGTAGAAAAATAAGAGCTTACCTACGTAAAAATATTTTATGCCTTGCCTGTTTATCAGTACGTAGAACATCAAAGGTTTAAAAGGTTTGGTCGTCGTTACAGGAGTCTGTCCAGTGGCCGAATGCCTCGCAGATGTCGCAATAGGGCCGTTCTTCTCCGCGGCTGCCGTGGTGTGTGCTGTGAGGAGGTGAATCAGGAGACTGAATTTGGGTGGGACAGTCTTCTGTATCGTGCTGGTCAAAACAGTCACAGATGTCACAGAAGACACGTGGCGGGGCTTTCTTCTTCTTCTTGACCTCGCCCAAACTAAATAAGAATGTGAGAAGAATGCAATTGACGCTACTGTTAAAGCTTATCGATTGTATACTTCATACCTTGCACAGTTCAGTAAGGATGTAGACCCACCCATTGTTCTCGTCATTCCCGTTGAACTCCGCCAAGGCCATTTTCTTCAGTTTCACCTTCAGATCCTCGTTCTTCCTCTGAAGATCTACGATGACTGAGTTGAGGAAGTTTATCTGAAAAGGGGGGAAAAAAAGGATTTTTTTTTTTTAAAGGTAGGAAGCACCTGGCTGGCTCAGTGAAAGATTCTCCACAAGGGGGAGCTGGAAGTCAATTAGCTTGTGTATGCATCAATGAAGCTACATCAGCTGGATCTGACAAAAGCATGACCCATGAGTAAAACGCTCTCACACACATCCTGTGTGACCATAGGCTGCATTTGGTCTTGCTGCCATCGCAGTACAACAACCGTTTTGTTAACTCGATCAGAATGGCCTACGGTACTTTGCTGGGTCTAAATCTCTTTTTAATATTACCCACATTTTGTCATTCTAATGATAACAAGGATTTCCTGCACTCATTAACCAAATGCCTACAGCTAAGTTTCTCTCATTATAGACACCAAGCTGTCATTACCCTAAAACAAAAACTCTCTTTATTGTGATAGTTTCACTTAATTGATAAATTTTCCAATAAAAGCAGAACAACTACATAAACCACATACATGTAAACACAAGAGTGGTACTTTACATCAAGAACACTTCTTTCTTGTTTACCTGTCCTTCAGCAAACTCTTTCTCTTCTCTTAGCTGGCTTATAGCTGCATCGCCTGTGTATAAAGACACAGAACAGATATAAGAATCCGGACCTCAGTCTTCGTAATGCATTATAGTAGATGCAGGTTTAGCATGCTAGCTCACCTGAGGAGTTCTCCTGGTCATCGCTCTGTCTGCCTTCCAGCTTCTGTTCGAGGCTGTGCACTCTGCTCTGTAGCTTCACCTTGTCCCGCTCCAGAGACTCCACCGCTGCCTGCAGTGTTTTAGCCACGGCGTTCTCTCCACGCAATACCGCAATCTGACACAGAAGTGTTCTTAGTTCAGACCTCGTCTACTCCAGCTATCATGAAAATGCAACAACAACCGTGTAAAGGTATCGGCTTTGGGCCATTTGAATCAGTACTCCAAGCTGTTACCTCGTTTCTTAATGCTTCTAATTCTTTGTCCTTCTCAGATATTAAAGTGCTGAGGTTTTCCCTGAAAGAGCACACAGTTTCAGCACAACAAATTAAAATCTTGGCTAAAATTAAACTGACAAAACATCTGCATTAATATGCATGAAAGAAAAAGTAGTAGCCATCTTTGCTAGGATTTTTTCCCGCAAACAAAACCACGCAGAGAAAAACTTTGTGACGACCTGCATGTTCTCCAGAACATACTGTGAATCCTTATATAGCACAGAGCTTATTTTAGGTGATCTCTCCGAGGAATACAGTAGAGTGTTTTTAGCTTCTCCTTCACTGGCCCTCATTTCCCAACATGACTTTTAAAAAGCTGCTCTCCACTTCTACGCTGGCATTTTTAAACCAATTCCGACTGGGCGTGTGCATCTCTGGACCTTCCAGAATGTCACTATATGCATATCAATACATGATATCATGTTATACAAATGATGAAAAACCTTAAGGCTATATAACATCATTAAATATAATACAGCAATTCATACACGCTGTTATAATTCGGTGCAGCTGTATTGTAAATATTGAGACTGAATTGTTGATCTGAATCGGTGACTCTCTACACTCCTATTCCTGACAGATTGAAATAAATGTGTTTAACATTAAGATTACAGATAAAACATATAATTTAACTCCTATAGAGAGTCTCACTAAAAGTCTTTATTCTTGATTTCAACACAATTCTGAAGGCACTTTTAAAATGCCACTCTCAGGAAATAACAGTAATTTCAAGGCAGCTGTAATTACAGCTGGGTGGAGTGAAACTGCGTCAGAGCGACTCTTACCTCTCCCTAATCTCCGACTTGTTGTCCGTGGTCAGACGCTCACCCTTGAGCTGCAGAACAAAAACAAAGCCAACGTAAATAAATCTTCACGGATGACTTCATGTTGTCCGACCTATACACGATTTAAAGTCCTGATCGGGACTGCAAAAGCTGTGTAGTAGATAGTGCTTATAGCTTACCTTTTGAGACAACTTTCCATTTTCTTCCTGCAGTGCCACAAGCCTCAAAGATTTCTGATTGGCTGCCAGCTTTAGCTCCTCACTGCAAGGTGAAAAAAAAAAATTCACACAAATTATTGTTTTTTTTTTTTTTTAAACACAAGATGTTTATGTGAAAATCAATATTTAGGATTTTTTTTTGTGCCAGTCACTTTCTGTCCTCTGGAGTGTGCTATTCCAGGAAGTACAAAAGAAAACGTGAGTCTGGATAGTCTTCCAAAGTGTCCCATATTTGCAGAAGGTCTCCAAGGTGAACAGCCTCTATAGAGTTTAGCTACAATTCCATATGTGTTGGCGTGGACAGTTCTTGTTTAAAGATGTTAGCCAAATCACATATTTATCATTTTAAATCATATTCACAAAAACCAGCATGTCTTATCCTATAGGGTTTTCATATTATGATGGGTCTTTTTTTTTTTTTTTTTTAAATAAAAACAATTCACAAATTATTCAAAAGCATTTCAGGGAATAATATTAAATAATAATAAATAAAATAATCAAATAAACAAAAAGCACATGGCATGTCCCCTCAAAATAAATGGGCCTGAATTTCATATAGACGAATTCAAAGAAAATCTGTTGGCTAAAACCAAGTCATGTTTGCTGGCATTTTTTGGGTCCACGTGTCACTGCAAATCCATACCAAGTCAGTCTTCTGACTGAGCATAAGCGTATAAAAAGGTATTATAACCTTTTTACTGATGGGAGTGGTCTCTTCCAGCATGACTCTGCCGCAATCACAGGACACGAGGGCTCAATGGATGGTTTAAGGCGGATGAATATCATATAAATCAAATTCATAATCATAAATCATACATTTTCAGCCACCAGACGACAACCCAGTTGAACATAAATGGCAGATTTTGGCGCTCTCCACCAGCATAAACAAAACACGAATATCTTTTGAAAGAATGATCTTCATTGCTCCAGTACAGCTCTAGAGTTGATATGTGAATCGGTAAAATAATTAACAAGCAAACAAATGACCATGTTTTTAAGAATGCTACAAAGAAGCCGTGATTTCAGTTGAATCATCACATGCATAGTCATCATTGTCCTCCGCATGTGCATCAAATGTGCCATTTTATTTTCACCATCTGCTCAGACTGATCCAGTTGAGCACGGTTAAATCCAATTTATCACACATAAACGGATCATCAAGTTCAAACGTATCCAGAAAATCATTGTGAAGTATTCATAATAAAATGAGGTCATACCACAAAAAACACAGAGAGCAATTAGAATGAGCGCATCATGAAGAACCGTAACAGCAAGCATCAATTGAACCAAATGAAACGGTTTGTCTCTTACAAACAACCACAACAAACCGGTTTCCTGTATTAGAGATACAGAGATGAGGGATATCTTGCTAGAGGAGGTACAATATCTCCCAGTGTGAAACCAGCTTTCCTCTAGTCAGGTCATAGACAAAACTGCTGAGGAAAAATCTCTGGAGAAAAAGGAGAGGTGCAGTTATATAATGCATCCTGGGAAAAGCAGCTGGAATGTGGCTCTGTGCCTTATAAAGATGCCTTACGTTTCATGTATTAAGTCTTGACTTAATGGAAAATCACTTGCGGGTAAAGTCCCATAAAACCTGACTAGAAGTGTGTGAAAGACTTTGTTTGATTCCTTTTTTTTCTCTTTTTCAAAAATTTTCATTCAATGACTCATAGAAACACTGAGTCAATAGAGAGGACCCATAAAGATTGGCACGGCAGGTCTCTGATGGTGTAACATGGGAAGACTAGATACTTACATTTCTTTGCAGAGGCTTCCAGTGCGCTGGTTCTCAGAACCGAGCTGCTCCTTGCACACACTAAGCTTCTCCTGATACATGGAGTTTTGCTTCTTCAGGGCTTCAAGCTGGAAGACCGGGCAAAAAAACAGATTATATGCAGCAATCTCATTGACCTCTAATAAAATATTAGAGTTAGCCAAATGTATCATGTGCATATACTATATACACACACACACACGCATGCACGTTACTGTGCAAATGTCTTAGGCACCCTATTTTTAGTACACATTTTGTTATAGATATTTGTTTGATGAATTCTGCATTATTGAGTCAGTACAAAAACATTTTAGATTTCCAAACATTCATTTTCCAAAAAATATTTTGCATGAGAAACATTTTTGTATGTCAATAAAGAAAGCAGCATATCGTTAGCCTCATAGCATAATTGCCTAAGTCATATTTCAATGAGCAATGACTTAGGCAATTATGCTATGAGGCTAATGATATTACAAAAGTGGCCACTTTCCATTATTTTTGAAGTCATCTTTACAGAATTTTTGTACAGACTTTTGTGCAGTGCTGTATAGGAAGAATAGGAAGCATGAACAGCCAGAGTTAAAAACAAACAAACAAAAAAAAAAAACAGAAAAAATTCACTGACTTTCACGTTAACCAGTTCCCTTTTCTCTTAGGATCTGTAGTTCAATCTTATTTAACCAATGACTAGCTTTAAAAAAAACAAAACAAAAAAAACAACTTGGCCTGTCGACATCGTACAGAAATGCACATGACAACACATCGATAATTGTCTTAATATTCTTTAAATCAATTATTTGCCAATCTGTTGCAAGTGATAAATCAAGCATTTTACCCAGAAGCAATCTTTTTCTTATCCTTCGTCCCAATGTTTTTAAAAAAAGCAAATATAACTTATAGGACATAACATGTTGCCGATCAACCTCAGCCAACCATTATTTATCCTTTGCAAACCAACGCTCAACAGAATTCATAACCCCAAATCAGCCCATACAAAATCAATCTAACCATATTCAGTGTGGAGAAGCATTTTATTTTAGTTTGCAATTAAAATGGCCAACAGGTCAGACATAAAGCCACAAATGATATCATTTACCAGCAATTTCAGATCTGCTTATTCGGAACCGAGTCACAACCTGTTCCCTGTAGGCACTGAGTAGAAGGTTTACTCTACGCTGAGACTGAGAGTGCAGTACCTGGAAGTGAGAGGCATACATGCTTCCTGAGTAGCTCTTCTGTAAGGCTGCTACATCCATTTCTATGTGCCCTTGAAACCTCTTTACACAGACAAACCAGCAAGATCAATAATGCATTGCCAACGACCCCCTGCTGAGTGACAGTGAAAGAGCAAAGCTCACACAGCATGCACACGTCCTCGAGCTACCGCCATCCCGAGCACTCACATTCACACTCCCTCTGACATGTTTCACAGGACAGCTTCAGTACGTAATCACTGCCAAGCTCCTCCCTCTCCCTCTCTCTTTGTGTCTTTCTGCCTCTCTTCAGCACCACCCCCCCTCCACTTTCTGTTCCCCCCACCCGTTTCCATCCCATGCTCTCCACCAATCCAGTCCATGCATCCATTCCTCACCTTCACGTCTATGTCGCTGGGCATCCTGCATCCAGCACCTGTTCTCTCTGCCTCCATGTTTTTCTCAGTTCTGCCAATCGTCTGACTGGAGATACTGATTCACAAAATCTGTCACATTACGCACATTTGGCATCACAATGTTTCTTCATCCCACAGTCTGCCCTCTCTAACAGAATGTAGGATATGCACAGGATTTGCCAGGCAACAAGATCTGGCCGATTTGAGGTCTACAATTGCCTGTCTATTTCTATTAATGAAAATTACATAAAGGAGGGCATGATCAAAATTGAGGGCAAAAATTGGTTTGAGGTCTAACACAGCACAGATATGTGATCACAGCTTCCAACCCCTGACGTTCTGCCCTGTCAAGCGGAACGAGGCAGCCAGCCACCAGGCTCACAATAACATGTGCATGACTACATCATGTGTGGAAAATGCTGGAACAGACTGACAGAGTGAGAGACCAAGACAGACAGAGCTATGTTTCCAAAGCTCAGCTTCCGCAGTGTAGGTGTTAAATTAACAATCACCGCTGCATTGTTCTCCAATAATGGATTGGGCTGAAAGCTTTCCTAAGCCAGGTTACAAGTTGAGTATTTACAATAACATTCGAACACATGTGAATTCTCTCATTTAAAAACAGAAGGGCACTTATGTAAATGAGGTTCTACAACTGACTCGAGCGTAACTAGGGCGGTTTGTTTTCCTTAGGAACATTTCCATTTGCTTATTTCTTGCTAGGTACCAACACTGTATTGAGGATTGTACCGCATATTGTCCTACGTAACGAGTCTATTGAATACAGATACTCCCCGAGTTATGATGGCCTGACTTACGATTTTTTGAAGTTATGATGACGATTGCGATACGCTAATAATTGTAAAATACCGTATATCTTCTAATAATGGCTTGTCTCTTATAGACGCCCGTTTCCAATAAATGCCGGGCTAAAAACATGTCACGACAAATAGACGCCGGTCCCCAATAGATGCCGGAATGCAGTAAACGCCAATCTCCAATGACCCACCGCCTTTTCCGTACCCTACTACTCTTTTCGTACCTGAAATGTTCATCCGCTGTTGTTGCCT
>JAQMCW010000009.1:5410387-5420718 GCA_030068335.1 Chrysichthys cranchii | reverse complement strand
TTGGATATTGGCCTATAGCTAGAAAGCTGATTGGGGTCAAGTTCAGGTTTTTTAATCAGGGGTTTGATAACTGCTAATTTAAAGGTTGTAGGTACACAGCCAGTGCTAAGGGAAGAACTAATTATGCTTAAAATAGATTTTGTTATTTTATTTATTATTTTTTGTTTTTTTATTTTTTAAACTTATCTGTTTAAAGAATCATGTAGGTACAGGATCTAGCATACAGGTCCTTGATTTTGAGCAGGAAATTATTGAAATTAATTCAGTCTCTTGAAGGGGGGGTAAAACATTCTAGTTGCTTATTTTGTATAGTTATATTGTTATCAACCGACTCCATGGCCAAATTGTTAGGTTTTAGATTCATAGACTGAATTTTTTGTCTGATGTTTGCATTTTTGTTATTGAAAAAATTCATAAAGTCCCTGCTACTGAACTCTGATGGGGTTTCTATAGGGGACTTTCTCCTAGTTCATTTTGCTACAGTGGAAAATAAGAAGAAGACCCACATCTAGGTGGGATTGTCAGATGTCCACAAACTATTGGCCATCTAGTGTATGAAAAGATATTTCCCAATGCCTCTTATTTCTCTCTTCTCCCTCTTTTTATGCACATATCCAGTATACAGAAGAACGAAATGTTCCTACAGACCAACGTGCATAGGCAGTGATGGCAAGAAATATCATGGAAAAAAGTAAACATGCATGTGTGTATGATTGTGGCTTGATTGTACACTCAATTATAACTTGGCTAATAAAAAATACCATACAAATCGGATTAACAGGGCAATCTTTTTGACTGAATTTTTTAAAAAAATCCCAAACTGTTCATTCATACTCATACATTATGCTGTTTATATTGGATTGTTTGTACCCTGTGTAGTGCACTAGTCTACCAGTAGGTGTCGCCTATTGCACGACCTATGTGTGTTTGTGTTTCCGATATTCGCTAACTCTCTATCGGTGCTATGGTAAGAGTAACTGTTTTATGATTTTCATATAACAATACACCAAAATGGTCTTTTCTTGCGTTTTCTTTTACTCTTCTCCATTTTAACCGAATATGTCCGTGTCCCCAGCTAAAACTCTGGTTAACAGCTATCTTCCATGTTAGCTAGCTAGCCTGCTAAATACAAACCAGTTCGCCTTTTTTTGTTTACTGAGTTTACCGGGTTAACTAACCAACTAACTAGCTGTATGGCTAACTTCATTCGCTGAATACGCAATTATTTACCCGAAACATCTATACTTTGTTGGTTTTTTCGGTTGTTTATTCATTAAGCAATGTAATTAAAATGTTTTTCAGCGCACTACAAAGCCATCACCACAGTTTACTAGCTGTTGAACTGTTGAAGTTAACTGCTGAACAGTGCGAGTTTGACGCTGTGTGTGTGCTAAGTCGTTTATTATGCTGGGTTTTTAAAAATAATTTTTTTTGTTTGTTTTTTTGGTTATTACAAGCTGCACTGTATTTATTTATGAACCTGTAGCTGTACAGTTAAATAGTGGGGTTTTGTTTGTTTGTCAGAAAATCATAGAAGTTTGCCTGCAAGATTGTCTATGGTTTTAGACAAATGTCTAAATTCAAACTGTGTATCAAATGTAATCTTTATCCTGTGTGTTAAAACCCCTCCCAGGGTGTTGTATTCTTTTATACCACAGCTCTTTGCGAATGATTATAGATTTTAGTTGAATAATAAACAACACACTTTATGCTTTTTGTCCCTTTATGGTTGCATGTTATGGAATATCTGTGAGACATGTTAGGTCAAGGGCACCCAAACTAGGAGGTCATGACTCAAAAGAAGAGGATTCATTAGCTAATTTTACAAGCGAATATTAGAAATATTCGTATTTTATAAAAATTATATTTCAGATTGTGTCTTGTTTACTATTATACTATGGATTTTCCTGTAGCCTTCCAACCTACCAAGAGGTCTGTTTTCTGTACCAGCCTTTTAAATTTTTTAGATTAGTCAATATTTTCGAATGTAAGAGCATATATTGTTTGCGATTTGAGACCCAGATCGTGATAATGATCATAACGATAGCTGAAAGTTGCAAGAGAGATGGAACTTCGGTAGGTGAACTGTCGTTAGGTTTTTCAACAACAAAAAACCTCCCCACAATTATGAATGTTCTGTGTTTCTATCGAGTGATGTTGTGCGATTAAAGCTGAGGTTTTCTCCTCTCGTGATGGTCATTCCTATTAAACATGGTGATACATCTACATCACCTGAAAAATGTTGGCACACTGATTTTGATTGCATCCACTGCCTCCCCATGTTCTATGACTTAATTCCGAAAAATGTTTCCATTTCGATTTTAACAAATATTGCTTTGGTGAAATGTTAAATTACAGCAAGATTGTTTTTTTTTTTTTTTATCTTCTTAAATTCTCTAGGCAGGAGGAAAGGCTGGGAAAGACAGTGGCAAAGCCAAGGCTAAGGCAGTGTCCCGGTCTCAGAGGGCTGGTCTTCAGGTGTGTATTTCTGTCAAGAAACACGTAGATCTATCACAGATTAAAATCTCTACTACTGTGCTGTGTTCTGTGAATCATTTGAAAGCCTGTGTTCGCTGTGTGACGCTTGGCTTATGTTTGAAGTTCCCTGTAGGTCGTATCCACAGACACTTAAAAACGCGGACTACTAGTCACGGACGTGTCGGCGCCACAGCCGCAGTGTACAGTGCAGCCATCCTGGAATACCTCACTGCTGAGGTATCAGTTACACCTACCAAGTTATCAAACATGATTGTATACATGCAGGGAATCTGAAGGACACATCATTAGAACCTCTTTATGTTCTTGACTGTATTTCCATTTATATGCATGTTTTCTCTGAATAGTGTACAGTATAGTTAAGCACCGTGTATATTTATTCCACTTATATGTCATGCCAGCTTTCCATGCTTGTACGTGACTAGGTGTTGGAGTTGGCCGGTAATGCCTCAAAGGACTTGAAGGTGAAACGCATCACTCCCAGACATTTACAGCTAGCCATTCGTGGTGACGAAGAGCTGGATTCGCTTATTAAAGCCACAATTGCTGGTGGAGGTCAGTGTAACAGAATGTTAAATATGCCATTTCTATTTTTGTTTGAGGAAGGCTGATTTCATTTACATCCTAGTTTTCTTAATAACTGTTTCCTTGTGTCATGACAGGTGTAATTCCTCACATTCACAAGTCCCTGATTGGAAAGAAGGGTCAACAGAAGACTGTCTAGAAAGCAGTTCTGTCTGTCAGTATGTTGAGATGCCATCAGTTATGTTTTATCCCTCTGTTTGCTTATATTGTAAGCACAGATTTGGCAAGAAAAAAAATAGACCATATATTGATGTACTGTTCTTGAAGTGGGAAGGGAATAGCGAAATAGTTAATCCTTTTTAAAAGGGTTAACAAAGGCACACAAGGGTTCTCGGTGTACGTGTTCTACGTCTGTTTTATACATAAAGACTTTTCTTAAATATTGTGTTTCTGTGGTTATTTCTTACAAGTACTGGCTTTAAGTATCTTTATATTTATACCAAGGTCATTAGGATTTAAATAGGCATCGTAATTACAATTCTACATTACCAGTTCAGTTTGCTCTTGGTGTTTGTTTTACTTACTACTGTAGTATTATAAATGCAGTGAAACACATTGTCAAATGAAAAAGCTGAAATCCAAATAAAACTGATAAACAGTTTTATACAGTTCTCTCTGACATATAAACATGAACAAAATATAACTTTACAGATTTAAGCATTTACAAGTGTGTCTTTAAATATTCAACAGTGTGAAAACAAACAAAAAAAAAATACATTACTGCACGCCTCCCTGAAATCTATTACAAAATTCAGAGGGGGTGTTTCAATAAGACCGAAGAGCGATTCGTCTGCAGTCCGTTTGGCTCAAATCGGCCATGTTTATTGTGAGCCAAAGTACTGATGAGAGTACGCATGGAACGGCTGCATGAGAGCCGGGTTGCTCGGGGCCACAGGAAGACCCTGAGGACATCTATACTGGTAGAGAGCATTGGCAGACAGGGTGGGCGCAACAGAAGGGGTGTAATGAATGTTAGGGGGGCACATGTAAGGACTTGGGCTCTCTTGTGCTGGGTAGTAACTTGGGTACGGCGCTGGCCTGAAGGACTGCAGCTCAGGGTAATGCATGAGCTGGGATGCCACATTGGCTTGGCAGGCGTGTGCTAGGGCATCCTGCACTGTCCTCTTTAGCTTCATTCGTCTGTTCTGAAACCAATTCCTGATCTGTGGACAGACACAAATAATAATTGTTGGATGCATACTACTCTGTTCATCGTAATAATAACCCATATGTCAGTGTAGTTGCATGATTTTTTTTTTGAAGAATTTACAGTAAGCACACCAGCATGCAGAATGGAGAACTGTTACCATCTCCTAGGGGAAGTATTTTCTAATAACATGTCTCAAAATGTTTTATTCCTCTTATTCCACCGTATCAGCCTGGATAATACAACTACTCCTTTAAGACAAAAACCTTAAAGCTCACCTGTTTATCAGAGAGATTAAGCCTCTTGCACAGCTCTGCTTTGTCCTGGGCTCCCAGATAAGCATTCCTCTTGAACGCTCTTTCTAAACTGTCAATCTGCTCAGCTGTGAAGGCTGTTCGAGCTCGCCGCCCTGTGCCAGGGGAGGTTGAAGGCGCCGGCTCCTTGGAAGCCATGGGTGAGAGAGAACGCCCACCTTCGCTCTCATACCCAGACGTCTCCTCCTCCTCTGTCCCACTGCTGAAGCCTAACTCGGGTGCTGGAATGGAGAAAATGTGGAAAGGAAGCTGAATGAGATTATTTTAATCTCTGTATAGGATCAAGCTGATTGCACAACATTTTAAAGATAAGTAGTACATGGAAATAAAGAAAAGTTAAGTCCAGCTAAGTTGCTTACACATTTTCAATTATCTGTATAATCTACTCTATTTAAAAACGTCTTTCATTTTTAATATAGAATGATACCAAATCTTTGATTTAATGCTGATTATTCTGAGATCAGTCTGGGTGAATGAAAATGTCTAAATAAAAAAAAATGCTTGCACGTATTAAACAGTATAATATTTAGATTTTATTACACAGCTAGCAATTTTACTATGGATTCAGATCTTACCATTCTGGAGGCTCTCGGTGTTGTTAGCCACAGGCTCTTTCTTTGGAGCAGATATAAAGCTTTGTGCTGGTCCCATTGGCTCAGACTGGACTTGCTGGGTTTCCATGCTATCCACTCTCCTGCTGTAGAAACCAGGGAGAGCTTCTGGAACAGTCCCAGAGGTGCTGGCTCTGGCAGAGGCCATGGAGGTGCAGGAGCTGGAAAGGCTCACTGTATTCGGGATTGGTGGAATGCTACCACTGCTCTGGCTGCTTTGGGAGAGCCATTCAACTGAAAAGTGTCCCTTCATCATTCCACTTTTACTCCAGCCAAAAAAATAAAAAATATCCAAGAAATGAAAACTAGTTAAAAAACAAAAACAATAAAAAAAAACCTTCTTTCTGCTAAGATTCCTGGTGGTCCCGGATCTGGATGTGCAGGCAGTCCTGACTCTGTGTGAATGAGGCAGAGTTCTGTTTGTCTTCGGATAGGTGATAACCACCTCCAGTGCAGGTCTTGGGGGTATTTATAGGGCTAATCCTGGCTCATTTACAATTGACTGTAGGCCAGGATCAAAGGAAACATCCTCCCTACTCCGCTCCCCACCCCTTGAGTTTTCACAAGTGTGGTAATTAAGACGTCTCAATCGCCTCTGAATGAGCCCATTAATTCCTGGCTCCAGTAAGTCTGGTGATGCACCAAGATTTCCCTCCTGACTTCCAAAATCATCTCTGATCCTGTCTCCTCTCTTATGGTAGAACGTCTATCGGTGTTTATATATACTCAAATTTTTATATGTGCAGAGATTTCTTCACTAAAAACTGGACGTACCCTGGCGCTTCAAACCTCAAATATTACAGATTTATATTCAGGTCTTTCTGGTAAAGAAATCTAAACTACTTGTTTAGAGGATGTAATTCTTTAGACACATAAACAGTAGCAAATACTTAGTAGGATATGTAGTACATCAACAAATACTAAATAGGAAATGTGGCTAATATACTGTATACTATATACAACACAGCAATGGGAGTTCAAAATGGAGTCTAAATGACAATTTGTTTATTACATTAGTAAAAATGACAACCTCCATGATCAAAGCTATTACATTTAGACTCGTACTGAGTTTTCATATTTATTACCTGGCCTGACAGGTCACTTGAATTGAATTTGTTTTTATCTAAACCTCAATAACGAAAGAAAGAGTTTGCCTACTTAGACCTAATGTGACTTAGACAGTGTGGGCACAGGATCAGAAGGTTCTATGCCTCCAAGAAAACTATTATAATGCATATTTAAATAACAAACCTACTCTATGAATAGTTGGATTATGCTCATTAGAAATAATTAGTACTGAGAGAGGGAGTGAAATTTATTATATAAGAGTTATGGAATTCTCCAGTAGGCAACTCTCTCTCTCTATTCACATCCCAACAAATTGTGCCTTAAGGTACATGGACACAATCTACCTGATCCTAGCTATAAGCGTTTCAAGGTAGATATGTCTTCACCTGTTGTGTAAATGATAAGTATAACTTGATTTTATCAGTGAATACACTCCCATGATAATTTTTTAAAATTTCATTTATTTATTTATTTGTTTGTTTTCCTATCTATTATTTTATTTTCTGTCTTCTCCATATTCTCTATTTACTGTCTTTTCTTTCCTCCTATCCTGAAACACAACATAAAAAAGGATGAAATGATGGTAAAAGAATGACAATTAATCTGACTTCAAGTTAAAAAAAATCATGCCCATGATGATAATACAAACACACGCACTTTTGGTCCTTGTGAGGTGTTTCCATTGAGTTATACTATTCGGTATCTGACATAATTGTATTAAATTGTTTAGTCTATTACTAGTATAGAATATTGTGTAATATTACATTACAAAACCACAAAAAGTTCCCACAAGATCGTTACTTATTTCTATAATAATAAGAGGGATCATCATGTAGCTCAACAAAGAGAGAAATATACACCCCTGATCTCTCTCTCTCTCTCTCACTCACACACACACACACACACACACACACACACACACACACACACACACACACTAAGTAGCTGTAAATGTGCCTCATTGGCCCCTATTTTATTTGCTCTTTAAGTCGGTATTGGTATCAAAGCCCACTGCTCCTTTGAAGTGCCACTAAGCAGTTAATGGCCGATTACGGAAACACTACACGTAGTGCCGAGACAACAGTCTGGCCCAATCCGACCTCCGATAAACGCAGCCCGATTCCCTACACCCACTATTGAGTAGGCTCTAATGTGTCGCTAATCCTTAACTCTCTTGCTCAAATGTGTATCGTGGGATTGAAATGATCACTCCAATTCATCAGCCACAAAGCCAAATACAGGTGTCACTGCAAACTACAAGCTCCATCACTGTTCAGGATTGATTGATTGATTGATTGATTGATTGATTGATTGATTGACTGACTGATTTGATGCCCTTCAAATCTGATGAAAAAAATGCAAAACAGAAAAAAGACGGCACCATGGGTGGAGAATTCAGGTGTAAGCCAGAGCCCCACAGAGAACCTGTACCCTTAGCTATATTCTAATTAGAAAATAGATTACATGATAAAAAATGCACTTTTTTAAAATAATATATAATGATTTATAAGAATATGGTTGATGTGCTGGGTGTAATTTCTGTAAACTGAAGTTCCTGTTATGATTTAAAATTCTGATTGTGATTGGGACGACTTTTTATAAAAGTGCCTATAATTTTTTTTTTGGTTACTACTCATTTAAAGGCATACAAATACACACATAATACAAATTTGAAATTGTTCATTATGCTTGTCAAACATATAAGGTTTTTGGACATGCTTGTGAAATATATAATTCCAGATTTAGCTGGATAGAATGGACATAAAATACAGCAAACAAATATAACAACAAATATAAAAAGGATCGTAATGATGATAAAAGAATGACAATTAATCTGAATTCCATAAAAAAAATAAAAATCATGCCCACAATAGTGCACAAACACACACACACACACACACACATACACACACACAGATACCCTTTGCTGTAATAATAACCTCCACTCTTCTGGGAAGGCTTTTCATTAGATTTTGTTCATTATTTCAAACATTATTCTATTTATTATTATTATTATTATTATTATTATTATTATTATTATTATTATTATTATGTTTCTTCATTTGAATGGCCAATAAATAATGCCAAAGGGAATCTATTGTGGGGGTTTTTTTTGGTGGAATTCCAGGAATAAAAAAGGTTCTAATAAGTAGATCAAATCTGAGTGTAATTTACTAATATTTGTTTAGTTAGATTATCTTCATTAAAAACCCTGTGGTGTTTATTTTACAGTTAAAGGGGTACCAGACATTTTCAGAACCCATGATATAAAGTGCTAGCTCTATATAGGCACTGTTCTGGAATTTAAAAAAAACTGATCATGTCTGCTACACTCAGTTATTTGCATTATTTGGAAATTATTTGCTCTTTGAAGTTAGACAGTTCATGAGGGGGAAAAAGGTTCCAGATTGCACCATCATGCAAATGAACGCCACCTAACTTTCCCTATTTATGACTTCAAAGGGGAGATAACTTGTTAACTCTCACATCATATCTACGCTACTATCTTGCTCCAGCTCTTTCACTTAAAGGCCACAACAAAACCCAGATCTCATGTCTGTCTGTATCTGCTGCTGATCTCTCCTGGGTGCTGCAGGGGAGTTTCTATACTCCCAAGTGGAATGCGTGGTGAGGGGGACAGTCCCCAGCTCGGTTCCAGCTTCCTCAGGTCGTCAGATGTGATAAAGAGGTGGAATGGCTTTGATGCGAGTCGTAGCCCAAGAGAGATACCAACAAATAGAGAAAGACTGAGAGACAGGGATACAGTACAGACAGCAACATGGTTTTATGGAGCGCAGACGGGAGGAGCAGGAGACGCAATGTCCACCTCCTGTCCCCGTGATCTTGCCATCAAAGCGCAGATTACAGTCTGTATGCGTTGCCTGCTACTGGGTTGATATTGTGTGCTCAGGATAATGAGTCTGCTAAGCAGGTGTTTGACTCATTTAAGGCAGAAAACAGATGTGTTTAGTGCGAAATCACTATCACAACTGACTCAAACAGTATGTCTGGAAGGCTGATAACAAAGTATATCTTTGCACACAAGAGAAAAAGGGTTTCCACTGGCTTCAAGAATTTTTTTATATACCAGTAAAAATTACATTCTTTCTTAAAAACGTATTCACATTTTACAAGAGTATATATGTATATATAACAAGGTTATATAATAATTGCAATCAAATTGTAATTTGGCCAATCAGGAGTCTTGATTTCTGTAAATTTCTCTTTTTTCCCCCAAATCACTGTTAGTATTTGGCCCTGTTAGTGCAATGAAAGTGTCACTCAAGCGCTCCTCCCTCCCAGTCAGTCTTTAAGAGCCAGTACAGACGACAGTCTCTCAGAGTAAATGGGCTCCAACCGTGATTGTCTTTGATTGCCTTCACTAATCCCCTTTCATCTCTAATGGGTGCTGTTTGCTGCCCTGTTAGGGACGCAAATGCATCATCCCTTCCCTGCCTGGCCAGTCCTTGTTCCTGAAAATAGCAACTGAAACACTAGAGTTTCTGTCGAGCAACCCGGAGCCGTCATATTTCACACAGGATGGGAACTCCTTCATCCAGCTTTATTAGATGTGTGAGGGTAATCAAGGTAATGTTCTGCCATGTAGGAATTGCACAGGATGTGATTGCATCCACATCACAGCTGTTTTTTTTTTTTTTGCTTAGAGAGCGTTCTTTCCAGTTAATGCTCATATACAGTGTGGTGTACAATTATTTATGATAAATACTGTCTTGTAAGTGTATTTTTTTTTACCAGTTTATACTGCACTGGTATTTCATTAGAAAAGGGGGGAAAAAAGTTTTTTTGCGATTGCAAGAGCCATTGTCGGCAGGAAACCTGAATAAAATACATATGATCTGAAAATCATCTTATGCTTTGTTCCTTTTAACTTTTTACAATATTCACTCCTCAATCTTTTAGTACACTCTTTATATTTAGAACAGAGTTTCTTTAGCGATAATGAAGATATTTGCTCTGTACAGATAAGTACAGCAAAACTGTCTGGCAGAATTGGGACATTTCTTACAAATTGTTTAAAATACTGCTTTTGAGCCATTTTAAATCAGATTGTATGCAAACGAGTGTTTACATTGGAACTGCTTAACTGAA
>JAQMCW010000009.1:5395857-5406567 GCA_030068335.1 Chrysichthys cranchii | reverse complement strand
GTAACAACCAACGATTTATACAGGAAAATCATGAAGATTAACAAGGTTGCCCAAACTTTCGCATCCCACTGTATTTGATATGCAAGTGTTTTATATTACACTTTCTATAATAAAGTTTATGTTAAACTTCATATACCGGTATTTATATTTCATATTTATTTCCATGTAGAGAAACAAAGAGCACTTCAATATGAGGGAAAGGATTTATTTTTAAAAAAAAAAGACAATTTGACACCACAGAAATTTACTAGCAGAAATGCCAAACCAGGTCACACCATGTATACGCAATTCTCACAGCAGAGTTTGGCATTAAATAAATTCATTACTTCGTTAAAAAAAAAAAATTATAATAATTATATTCCATCAGGTACAGACTGTCCAGTATAGCTAAAGACAAATGTACCCAGTTCACGCAAGCTCTAAATTAGTCACAAAAGTCCAGTTTACAACTGAACACTGACCATTGATAATAATAATAATAATAATATTATTATTATTATTATTATTACATTAATACAGGTATTTGAGTTCCGGGAACCCTCGCATTACCACTCCATTCACTCATCACTGATGTAAAAAAAATCTAAACGATCAGTAGATTTATGATTTAGGTTCTCAGGAAAATAAAACAAAACACTCCATCAGACTGGATCAAATAAATCAAGCAAGAATGTGGTATGAAATTTAAAAAAAAAAAAAATCACTACGACACTATTTTGCGGGAAAAGGTCACTTATCATGAAAAGGCGCAAGATTAAGAGTCCCAAAACTTGTCGCTAATCTTTAGAAATCCATGAAAACTGACAAATACCAATACTTAATAACTGGTAAAATCCCAAATGGCACCTTTAGAAAGTCCTCACTAAAATTCATGTTACTGCACCACACAGGAAGAGCTGCTAGAAACGAGGATACGATATAAATCCACACCGAGGGAACGTCAACTCCGGCTACACGTTACACACCGCATCAACTTCGTGTTCATTAAACTGGCACAATGTCACGAGTACACAGCTGCTACCATGGCAGGACCCGCAGAGACGACAGAACACGTATCGAGCGCTGGATAGAACCTGGGATGCCGTCAAATTAGAAAAGAAATTGATTGTCAATGTATTTTGCATGACCAAAAAAAAAAACCCACATATGAATGAGACTAATTCTATTTTATGTGGAGAACTAAAGTTAAGGAAAGGCTGCACATTGTTTTTAGATATTATGTAAGCAATAAAAAGCCACAGGATGAAGTGCCTACAATCCCAAAAATGATTATTAGTTTTTTACCACAGAAATTTGCCCGATTGAAATCTTAAGCATCTCCCTACAGAAAACATCACTGTATCAACAACTATACCTTGTTAAATCGATTAAATATGGCGCACCCACCATCAAATTACTCGCCAAGTTGTTATTCTATAAAAACGATCGGTATGGGAAATAAAGTCGACACCTTCTGACCAATCAGGATGGAGAATTTCACAGCGCTCTGGAATAAATCAACACACTACATGTGTGCATTGACAAAAAAAGGAAGAGAAAAAAATAAAAATACTGTTGGTATGATACCAGGGTCTCACTACAATACATTCTGCACAACTTACTTTTTTTTTTTTTTTTTTTTTTATCATACAATTAAATAAAAGTCTGGAATAAAAAGTTTTATTCCAAATTGCCTGTTGCTGGTCAGGAGGTTTCACAGGAAAAGAAAATTCCTGTTATAGCATACACAATTAATCAGTTATTAACAAAGATATATTTCGTTTCCTCGGGGCGTGTATGGCATGCCGTTTCTTCATCGCCCCAGAGAGTTTCTTCATTAACAGGATTACGTTTGTCATGCTTTCTTATAATTAATTACAGCTGGGATGATGCGGTTTTGCGTGACCACCTGTAAAAAGTCCCAAGGAGGGGGAAAAAAATAAATAATAATTTTTAAAAAATGCTGAAAGGAATAGTTTAGATGAAACGAAAACTTTTCCCACCACATTCCCAGATGGAGCCGGTCAGCCTGAATAAAAAAAACATACTAAAAAACATCACATAGCTAAAACCGTGGCAGAATTGCGTTCAGTCGATTTCTTTGTTTGCGGATTTGTTTTTGTATGTGAAATTATTCGTATTAATCGGCGCACATCGCTACTGAGCCGTCGTTTGGCTCAGTATTCCTTACGACAATGCTAAGTAAGCACAGATGGGTGATTCGCAGGAAAAGTCATATGAGGTAGTTGGTTTCCTACTAACGTAAAAGGCTAGCGAAAGTGCAGTACAGTAACTGATCACACATTTACTCTCGAGATCTTTCGAGACAGTCCACGGATACTGTAGCGTCTTCTTGGCATTCTCACTGCACCGCATGTCTAACAAAGGTTGCCGGATGGTTTCTCACGAGTTGAAGCATTCTCATCTCATAGCTCCGGAAATATGTAATAGACCTGCCAACCTTCAGGATCTTCTCTTTGTCCTGCCAAGATGAGCCAATCAGCACACGAATCTGGAATGATGGTGTTTCGAACCCTCGGATATTAACTATCCGGCACAGGAAGCCCCGCCTCCCTTCGAAAATGTCAAATCTAACACTTTACAAATTATTTTAATAGTGAAAAGAATTAGAAACGGATTTGAAAATGCCGTTTGTTTCCAACTTTTGGTCAACACAGAACAACGGCAGAAAAAAGCCGGCTGTCTGAAAACATTCCTTTAAACGTTTCTCGTTTTATCAAGTATCCAATCAGTCTTTTGTTACAGGATTCAGTCTTGGATTCATTACCCTCATTAATGATCTTCAGCAGTTGGGAGGTCTGAAACAACCTTGTGCGTCTTATGTTGATATCCTATTTGATATCATGTCATTTGGATGCAATTGACTGGATCGTTGTGTAGTCAACTGGTGAGGTTTAAACCGTGACTGGTTTGGAACCGCTAGTCCGATCTAATGCCCCTCATTTCTACATAACCACCTCCTTTACTTGAAATGTGCATAGAATTGAAAATACCTACAACAGCGATGTGAGTGAGCGGAAAAATCAGGCCTCGGCAAAGCTTCCCTTCTTTGTCGGTTCCATTATCCTCACAAAATAAAGATGATCGGCAACATCTGGGGGAAAGGGAGAAGAAATTTGCACCTTTTTTGTTTGGCTAAGCTACTCCTTTCAATATGTGCTCCTTATTCATTCAAGTACTTCAAACACACAGTATGTCCATGTCATCAAATACAGTGACGCTAAATTAAAAACTCCAACGATGATGACACGTAGGTATAATTGTACACCATGAACAACAGCATTGGACATACAGTGAGTACCAGGCAAAAGCTGTGCGCTCTGGGGTTTATTACAGAGTTCAGAAGTGCCCTGTCCTTTCTTTCCTACTCCTCCAAAGCCTCCAAGAAATCCGCGATGCTCTCCACCACATAATCGGGCACAAAGTCCTTCTTGTCGGTTTCGTCACTGTCCTTGTATACCTGTGCTTGCTCGAAGGTCGAGACGCCCGTTAGCGTGAGCACTGTAGAAAGGCCGCAGTTAACGCCAAAGACGATATCAGTCTCTAAGCGGTCGCCCACCATCAAAGAGCTCTCTGGGTCTAACTCGAACTGGCTGGCGATGCACTCGAACATGAAACGACTCGGTTTTCCGATCACCGTCGCCTTCCTGCTGCTGGCAGTCTCCAGGGCTGCCGTGAGACTCCCAGAACCTGTAGACGTGAGGAAAGAGTGTCAGTGTTTCACTAAAAACAGGCCAAAGCATTGTCACGGGATGACATTTATCCAAACAGCTTTTGTGTGGTTGTTAGGTGTCCTATATGCCTTCCACAAAAGAGTCAGGCAGGATTCATCACTACACAGCAGTCAGCAAGTCAAAGCATAGACTGTGCTAGTGCTTATGGATGGATGTAAAATAATGCACAACAGGGAGGTTTTTTCTTTTTCCACTTTCTTTTGTTTTCTTTGGGCTTTGCTCCGTCACTCACGAACTATCCATAAGCCACGGCTTTTAGTTCAGCTCAATCATCCACTACAAAGATAAACAACACAATGGACAAGGCATATTATTTTGTACACTACTGACAAATCAGTGCAGCGAGTACAATACGAGGAAGGGGTCATTAAAAGGTGTGGTTTATAACGTTATAAAAAAGTAATCAAAAATAGGACTGATCCTGAGGCATTTTGGACACGGGGCAGTACGTTTTAACCCGACACTGTTTTAATCATATCTACCACATCAATAGGAAACATGACACAGCAGAAGCTGCTAACGGACGTGTACTGACTGTGGATGCATGACAGAAGATGGGATAAATACATGAATGATGCAAACCTAGAGCTAATCAGAGATTATCTGATTTATTAAACCCTCCCGCATTCCCACGGTGTTGCTTTTCATTACCGTTTTTCAAAAGCACAGCACGGTTTTTAGGCTCACTGTAAAAGTATCTGGCTGTGCTGGGTGATTGCACCATGATTTTTCTTTCTGAACACACCGACATGGAGGTGGAGGAAAGGAGCACTGGGGGCGTGTCTATAAAACGAGGCCGACGTGAACACAAACACGCAGACCGTCACTACCCTCCCTCCAAACAAGTTATCTTAGCCACATATTAGGCTTGTGCTGAGAGTATGGCTCGAAAACAATATTGTTTATCATAAGCCATACATTTTCCAGATTTTTCTTCTGTTCATTTTTTCCCCCAAAATTTTGCCTACTGCACCTTTAACTGTACTTATGTGAAATGTCACGAAAAGGGTTCTCTCAGAATCATTCAGTGGAAACAAGGCTATTGTTTTTCGTCTGAGAACTGGGTCCGGTCTGTTACAGGGAAAAGCTTGGACCTGTGGCTGGAAAATAAATGTTTGGGAAACCTTTAAAGGTGCTATATGCAAGTATTTTAGATTAAAACATTTTTTAAAAATGTAATTATAAAGATAACATGAAGAAATAACAGTTTTGATGTTATGTCAGAAGACATCTATATGCTGAGGTGTACACATGTCTACTGAAGTTAGCATGCTCACCAGCTAGCCCTGAGACCTGACCGAGTCATCCGGTCTCATTACACCACTTTGTACCTCAGGAGGCAATAGTGACTCACTGTACACTTTGATCAGTCGCATGATTACTGCGCGCTTCCTTGTTTCTTATGATAGGAGAGGACACCCCAAATATCTGGTTACATACTGCCTGATTGTCTGGAGTATGAAATCGACAGGTGGTCAATTGCCAATTTTTATTTATTTATTTATTTATTTTTACATACAGCACCTTTAAAGAAAGGGAGAATTGAGAATCATTTAAAGCAAAATCCTGTGCACGCTATCCTTGGGTTTCTGTAGATGGTCAAATCCTAGTTAGGTCAAGATTCTTGACCACATTTCCTGATTAAAACTACCAGAGAGTCGTGTCAGTAACACAGGTGTAGAACTGGACGCTAACTGAGCTAACAAACAGAAAACAGGCCGGAAACAGGTGGGGTATTTTTATGCAGTTATATATAATTTTTTAAACACGTCATGTGATGGATAGATTTGGAGATAAATGAGTAGATAGACAGACACACGGTCTGAAGAGAAATGTTGGGATTAGAAATTTGTTTGTGTTCGCGAATCGACTCGGAGTCGATTCCGAGTCGTTCAAAAATGACCAAAGAATCACTATTTAAACGGACGCTTTTTGCTGTGAGACTGTTTTGCTTTTGCTTGTTTTTTGCATCAAATTTGTCAACAAAGACACCATCACTGGAGTAAATAATCAGGGTCAACCTGGCCATAAGGACCGCGTGCTCCAGCGGCTCTTACAGGAGCCCAGGCCGGCCTGGTTCCGGTTCCGGCCCGGGTGTGCTGCTGAGAACAGCCCCCTCATGGAGCGCCTGTTACCTGGAGTGATCCTTCCTCCACGCAGAGGGTGCCACGGGTCGGGGTCAGTGGCCAGGAACAGGCACTCCGAGTCCCGCAGGTAGCAGCAGGCTTTGGCCAACTTCATGAAGCTGAACTTCTCGTCATAGCCCACGAGCACGGCGCGCACATCCGGCTCCAGGGCGCAGGTGGAGATGTTGGCGTCCGGCGGCTCGTCCTGCTCCTCCACCACGGAGATGCCGGCGTCCCGCAGCTCGGTGTGCACTCCGGGGCAGCCGATGGCGAACACCTTGCCGCTGAAGGCGAGCACGTCGCGCAGGTAGGCGGCCGAGCAGTACGCCGAGCTGAAGATCTCCTGCTCGTGCACGTCGTCGAATCCGAGCCGCGCGAACTTCTGCACGTAGCTCTGCCTCGGCCTGGTGCAGTTATTGGTGACGAAGAACACGCGCTTCCCGCGCTGCTTCAGCGCGCGCACCACCTCGGGGGCCCCCGGCACCGCCGTCTCCCCGTTCCAGATCACACCGTCACAGTCGAACAGCACGCTGTGCTTGGACTCGAGCAGCGCGCGCAGCTGAGCGCCGCAGATTTTCTGACAGCCACCAGTCGCCCTCGCGCCGGCCATCCTGCTCCTGCTCCTGCTCGTGCTCGTGCTCCTGATCGGTGCCTGCGCTAACGAGCTCGCGCGCGGTACTATGATTGCGGAACCCACACCGATTGCGTCGCCGGTGCGAGCAGCGCGAGACTGACTGTAAGTGGGGAAACAAAACAAACCCTGAATCCTAAACAGCTCTGTGATTCACACGTTCGTCGTCTCCATTTTTCCTGCGGTGCAGTCTCGCGCTGGGGGCGTGGCGTCACTAAGGAACCAATCGGATTCTCGGTACCGGTTGCCACGCCCCTTGAGCCAGTGTCCACCAATAACAGGCGAGGAGAGTCAGTGACAGTGTGATCAATTAGTGTGGGTTCGAAGCGAGGCATTTTTTTTTTTAAATGGCGCAAATATGAAAACAAATAAACAGCTAAAAGGATCAGTCCACGGAAAACGCTCCAGTGTACTGTGACCACATAATTTCCGCAGGGATTAATAAAGTATTCTGATTCTGATTCTGTTGCAGTCTGCCCTGAGATATTTTAGGAGAACTCGTCATTCTAAGGTTGTTTATGTAATGGAGAACAAAAATGTTTAAATAAATAAATAAATCCATCAATTCTAACACAAATACAGAAGTAGTTCTTGTTTTTACTGTGCAAGAAGACACTACAAGTAATTCGGAAAAAAAATCGATAGATATCATAATCTTTGCTCGTGTTGAAGATTTTACATATGCAAAATTGTCATTTATTTATGCCAATGAGGTTTTGTCTAATTAAATATGCACACAGTTATAAACATGCACATTATTTTGTTTTTTAAAAATGCTATGGAGTTTTATTTATTTATTTATTTATTTATTTATGGTTTGGGTTTTTTTGTTTTTTAAAGCTTTTCCAGAACATAAAAGAACATATTTTTCAACACTAATCAACATTCTTGGACAATACTCAGTGTGCATTGAGCATCTAGTTAAGGATCGGAGCAAACATTTCATGCCTGTGGTTCACTTTATTAGGAACACCTCTGCACCTGCATGTTGATGCAGTTATTTAATCAGCCATACAGGTCACACAGGTCATGAGCTTCAGTTAATGTTCACATCAAACATCAGAATGGGGAAAATGTGATCTCAGGGACCATAGCTGTGACATGCTGGTGTCAGAGTATTTTAGCAACTGTGAACTCCTGGGAACTTCACACACAGCTGTCCTTAGAGTTTATGCAGATAGAAACACTTTGTTGATGAGAGATGTCAAAGGAGAACAGCCACAGTCTGAGCTATAGCTGACTGGAAAGCTATAGGAACTCAAATAATCACTGAGTGGGCACGATGTGTGAAATGAAGACATGATTTTATTACTATAGTTTAAGAAAACATTTTATAGGTCCCATCCCAAAAAAATGATGTGACATATATAGTTGTTTCTAACTGTAGGGACTTTACTTAACCCTGGAGCACCCCTGGCATCATATTTGACCCTAACTTTTATTTCACTCTTATATTCAACCCACTCACTGGTTGATGGACATTAGTGGACATTGCAGGAGGTCTCATAAGGAGTGTTTCATAACATGTAGTAGGAAAGGGTTCATTAAAAAAAAAAACACACCTGTTTATGTGTTCACTGAGTCTGTATCATCATTTTAGCCAATGAAGACATTTTTCCTATTATAAGGTGGTCTGGGTCTTCCAGAGTCAAAATCAGTTTCACACATGTACAATCCTGTACCTGTTCTTGTTTGTTGAAGTCCCAAGTTCCCAACCCTGATCCTGGAGTAACTACCCCCCTGTCCTGCACATTTTCCTGGATTAGTGTTCTCCCTGAACTAACAGCGCCGCATTTACGCAGGAAGGAAGGGTTGTTAATTAGCTGAATCAGGCGTGTTAGCTCAGAGAAAAGACTAATATTTGCATTAAATCCAGGAGCAGAGGTACAAACATCTGTTTTTTTCACCAACGCCATCTCCATCCCCCCACATCACCCCAAATACACTCACTCACTCACTCACTCACTCACTCACTAACCCCCTGGACTGAACTGTCTATACTGTATATATTGCACTGCCTTTCAGTATTGTATTATCCTCATTGCACTATTTCCTATATTTCCCATCATATTTCACTTGCATTACTGTATAGTCTCTTTTTCAAAATATTCTACACGCACTACTGTATATAATGCATATCTGAGTTTTATTCCATCATTGCATCACTGTACATTTACTATACATTCTGAATATATTATAAATCATCCCCACCAGATTATTGGACATACTGTATATTTCCCTCAGTAATACTCACAATCTGCACCACTGTATGTACTGTATAATTATATGTACTATATAGATATAGTCCAGTGTATATACTGTATATTTATACGTATTATATAGATACAGCCCACTGTACATACTGTATATTTATACATACTATATAGATACAGCCCACTGTACATATTGTATATTTATACGTATTATATAGATACAGCCCAGTGTATATCCTGCACATTCATACATACTATCTGATATCAATTAACTTAATTAGTTGCTAGATGTTTTCCCAGCTGAAACTTTTTTTTAGCTTTTTCAGCCATTTGTTGCCCCTGTGCCAACTTTTTTGGTACCTGTAGCAGGTATCAAATTGGAAATGTGCTCATTTTGTGGATAAAGGTGTACAATTTCCCAGTTTGAGAACTTATGATGTTATCTCTGTTCTGTTGTGAATAAAATATTGGCTTGTGTGATTTGAAAGTCTTTTAGTTTTCATTTTATTCAACTTTAAAGAACGTCTGAACTTTTCTGGAATTCGGGTTGTACATACTATATAGATACAGCCCAGTGTACATTCTGCATGTTCATACGTACTATACAGATACAGCCCAGTGTATATACATACTATATAGATACAGCCCAGTGTATATAGCCATGGCAATAGACATTCATGCACACACATATCATACTATATACTTGCACTTGTGTATATCATATTTATTCTGTTACTGCCTATGCACTTCTGGTTAGATGCAGTCTGCATTTCGTTGCTTTGTATCTGGTTACACGTGCACTGACAATAAAGCTTATTTAAATTTAATCTAATATAATCTAATCAGGTTTCTCAGTCGACCAGCGCTCTCCGGGCCGCTAGGTGGCGACAGCGGCGCTCCACGGCGTGTTTGTAATTCACAGAACCGAGACTCTTCATGGCGAAGAATTTCCTGACAGTCCTGAAGGAGAGATGGAAATGTTACAGACACAGATTCGTTCCCTGGATTGCGTTGAATCTTGGAAAAAACGAGAGGTATTATTTCATTGTAGTCCTTCTTTATGCACCCTTTTCAGTTAAACGGTTACAACAGTGTGTTAAGACAGTGTATGGCTGTTTGTTTACCTCTGAGGAGCTCGCTGTGGTGTCTAGTGCACTAATTAAAGGTAGTACTGGACTTTGTACTTCCGGATTGTTTTGTGTGTGTGTGTGTGTGTGTGTAGGACCCTCCGCCAGGTGAAACACCGCTCCGAAGACAAACGGATAAACGATGCCCAGGTCGTCTCGTGCCTCGGGAAACTATTTACGGAGTTGCTTAGAAATGACGCGAGCAACCAGAGCGAACAGCTGCGCGTGTTACCAGCGTCCTCTCGCCGCGATTACTACAGTACCCACAATGCTGCGCTGCGCACCCCGGAAGTGGCCCCTCGGGAGATTATTATGCTGCACGCAATGGGTTTCTGTGTGGAGAAAATGGCCAGCTCGCTGCCGGAGGCGGGCATTGGGGTGTTCGTTACCCGGGGACAGGTGCCCAAAGGTGTACCTGTGGCCATGTATCCAGGTGCTTCAGACACTGAGATTATACGTCATAAAACCCACAAACGCTGTCACCCCAAATCCCACCCCAATTTTTACACAGGTCCTTTAGAGAAATGTTTTTTTTAATTAAATCTCTTTAGAAGTAGAAAGTAGACAAAGAAAACTCTTAAGACTTTAAAAAAAAAAAAGTCTTTTAAAAAAAAGAGACCTTTGTATGGAAAATACTGATCCTCTCAAGGTTTCTTCCTCTTGTCATCTGAGGGAGTTTTTCCTTGCCCAGTCGCCACAGGCTTGCTCATCAGGGATAGGAATATTTATATATATACAGGTCCTTCTCAAAAAATTTGCATATTGTGATAAAGTTCATTATTTTCTGTAATGTACTGATAATCATTAGACTTTCATATATTTTAGATTCATTACACACCAACTGAAGTAGTTCAAGCCTTTCATTGTTTTAATATTGAT
>JAQMCW010000009.1:5374241-5389229 GCA_030068335.1 Chrysichthys cranchii | reverse complement strand
AGGCAACAACAGCGGATGAACATTTCAGGTACGAAAAGAGTAGTAGCATACGGAAAAGGCGGTGGGTCATTGGAGATGGGCGTTTACTGCAGCCCGGCATCTATTTGTCGCAACATGTTTTTAGCCCGGCGTCTATAAGAGACAGGCCATTATTAGAAGATATACGGTATATGCAAAGTAAAAAACAAATACCATGATCCTAAGAAGCATGGCTTCCCTTTTTGTCAAGACTTAACGATTTTAAATGATTTTTGGGAATTTGGGACACATTTTCAGTGGTTTAGGTCTTTAGTTTAGTCCTCAGTGATACACATGAAACATTGTCGTTAAATGTAAAACTCAAATCAAAACATTTCTGCTAATCTGAGAATTCCATTCCATTTGCATTTCCACAGGGACCGTCTATCAGGCCGACGAGCCAATTCTCTTCCAGTCCATTCGAAACCCGTTTGTATTTCGTTGTATCGATGGTGTTTTGATTGACGGCAATGATAAAGGTCTCTCCAGACTAGTGTTTCAGTAAGTCTAAACTCCATTGACATGGCATAGATGTTCATAAGATACAGAAGTTTTAAATAAGAAGTTTAACTTTTGCGGTCTTTTAAATGTTGAACTGGGAGTCTGTGATATTTTGTACTGTAGGTCGTGCAGTGGGCGGGACCGGCTCGGCCCATTTTGTTTGAGTGACAGCTCGTGGTTGACTTCCTGTCCAGAAAACCCTCTGGCGGTGGGACAGTACGTCAACAACTGCTCCAACGGTAAGTGACTTCAGGAATGTTTAGGAATTTTCAGGATGATTTCAGCTAGTTAACCATCTGTGAGGCAGTAACCATGACAATGTTGATGGTAGTGTTAGCATGAATGCTGAAGCTTTGGAAGCTGATCCTTTTGAGCAGAGTGCAGAGGTGAGGAGTGGGCCGCTGGACAGAATAAAAGATAAAAGCGCCGCTGCATGGCTCGCTTCTTCAAGCTGGATTTTTCCTTTAACTACATAATGATTTCAGCTTTAGTATCACGGCATACTGTATTAGTAGTACGATAGGCAGAGTGATATTGGGCTGTGCAATAAGACCCTAAATCCTGCACGTTTAAGTTCTTGATCCTGTTCTTTTTTTTTTGATCCCCAGAGAGGGCTGCCAATGTGTGCTATCAGGAATTCGATGTGCCTGAGGATTTTCCCGTAGAACTTCGACAGTATCTTCCTAATGTTAATTACAGACATAATATACAAAGGTAAGATTCACCTAAAGGTTCAAATTCATCCAGAACTGTTTACGTTCATAGTTCATAATTTTAGCCGAAACGGGGACATCAGTCTCGTACGCTAATTATGATCTGTTTTCTCTTCCAGGCAATTGCGCTGCGTTGTCCTCGTGTCATTAAGAGAGATTAACAGGGGTGAAGAACTTTTCTCCAATTACTACACCATTGTTCATGATTCTTGATATGATCATCGCACGCAGGTTTTTTTAATGACAGTAAATGTTTTTCTGCATTATTTTGATTATTTTTTTCCCCTTGTACATAGTCATTGGGCAAGAGCAGCCCCTAAACTTTGGACATCGTGCTGAGTGTTAAGATTGTACAAGTGGGCAAATTGGAATTGTACACCCCCCACCCCCAAGTAAACCTGTGTAATAAATCCAAAGATTTAGTCAATCGTGTTTTATAAAATTGAGCCTGTAATATCCATACATGCAAGCGTTATTTTTTGTTGTGCTCATACAAAATTCACTGCAACTGTAAGAACGGTCTCCGGTGAAGAAGAAATTGAAAAGCCAGTCCTCCCTTAAGAAAATCATGTTGACATTCTTTTGGGACGTGAAGGGTCCTATTCTGGTGCATTTCTAAGCACATGAGCAAACAGTGAACGGTGCAAATTACTGTGCACTGCTGCGAAATGAACTTAAACCTGCAATTCACAGCAAAAGAAGAGGAACGCTGTCCAAAACATTCTTGCTGCACCATGACACTGCATGTCCTCATACAGCAGCAGACAGAGTGCAGTGGCTCAGGTTCCAACGTCTTCCACGTTCTCCTTACAGCCCGGATCTGGTGCCGAACTATTAATCACATCTTCGGCCCACTGAAAGAGGCGCTGCGCGGTCGCAGATTCACCTCTGACGATGAAGTAAAGGAAGCGGTGCTCACCTGGCTTCGGGAGTAGAAGAGAAACAACTTCTCTGCAGGAAGCCAGATGAACGATACAACAAATGTGTTCATCTTGCATGGGGACTATGTGGAAATGTGATCTGTTCTGTTTCTCAGTTCTTCTGTTAAAGCCATTAAATGCATTTTGCCTTGACTTTTTGATTCTCCCTCATAGATTAGAATGTTTTTTTAAAGGCAGAAAATCAGTATTTGAGTTGCTTGTTTGACTTGACTGTATGCACTGTACATCACTTCCTGTACAGATTAATGTCCCCAAAAATAAAGTGGCTTTGTTGCATTGCAAAATTGGACTGATTGGAATTATTAGTGGCATTTCTGCCTTTAAGGTAAAGTGACAAAGAACCTACCTGCCTACCAACTCAATACACATACATAGGATCAGCATTATTATTCCTCCAAAGACCTACCATTTAACCAGATCATTAATGACACTGAAGTCAAATTGAACAAAAAGGCCAAGAGTTAGTCGTAATATTTCCAGAACTTTATTCCTGGAACTGTTTGCCAGTTATTTAAGTATAACATAAAATACAAAATAAAAACAGAAACAAACAATGTCTATGTACAAACATTATGAATGATAAAATTTCCTTTTGAATAATTGCTGTTTGATTGTCTATTTAACACTAGAATTTCTTTACACCAAAATAAGTGTTAAATTATTATTTTTTTTTTTTTACTGTAATGCTTATTGTTTTTCCCCCAGCACAGAGTCAAATGTATATGGAAAAAAAAAAAAAAAAAAAAACATTTACTAAACATAACATCATTCTGATAAGGAGGGTCTCTAAATTTACAATAAATTTGTATGCCTCGGGAAGCAAACAACCATCACTACATTTACAACGATTTCTTTTAAGCTAGTACTTTCATACAAACTTTGGACAGGAATAAGTTACTTCAACACAATTTCCTAAAGCTCTGCGTAATCCTTGGAGGGACAAGAGAAATTAATTGCACAACCTACAGGACTTGAGTATTGTTTTGTTTGTTTTTTTAAAGTGTATTAAATAATGGCATCAATGCACATCCTTCAAGTATCTAACAAAAAACAAACAAAATGGAGATTTCTGGCCTCAAGTAAAGGAAATGAACGTTATGAACCATACTCAAATCACTCTCTTGCCATTCTGAAAAATCCTCAGCAAAGACTTTAGTCTATAAAACATCCATCACACTCAGAGAGGCCAAGTGTTTTGTTTTTTTCCCAGGTAGATCAAACATGCAAGGTTTCTGAATGAGTAATGAACGTTAAGGCAGAACTGCAAACTAGGGTCGTGCCTTAACCAGCAAAACATTCTCGCTCTCCACTTTCAGACGAGTTCAGTAAACCCCTAAGACGTAGTAATACTGTACATTCAACTACTTCACTAATTCCCGTGTGAAGACCGAGCGCACGGGTCTGCTGCCTGCGCTGAATCGCTGAGGTCCGCGAGCTTCACACGCGCCGTGTACTGATCCTCTCACACACACACACACACACACACAGACACTACACCCACTTGCAGTGTAAGTGAATAAATAAATAAATAACTTCTTTTTCTTAAGCAAATCTCTTGTAAAGCAAATCCGACAGAAAAAAAAAATAGATATATTTATATATATTTATATATAATCGGCTAAACGGTAAAGCAATTAAAGGCATTTCTGTGGAATACTCAAGTTACAGACTCAAAAGCACAGAATTTTCAAGTTCAAGTCTGTTTGCCAAGGAAGAGAACGTGGGAAGGTTTTTTTTCTCCTTTCTTTTTTTGTCAACGTCAGCACCTGTACATATTTACAAATTATTGCCATGTGAGAGTACGCAGGCGTTCACGAAAAAGAAAAAAACAGATTTGAGGTAAAACACACATGATCATGTCAGTATGGGAAGCGAAGGGCAAAGCTTAAAACCCAGCTCACTGAACGAGTCTCGGTGGTTTATCGATATGTGGTGTGAAAGTTAATATAAATCAGTTTGTTCAAATAATTTATAACCCCATGCAGGTTGAAATTACTGTAATAAATGCATAGATCAATTTAGTGTGATCACTCTGTGGATCGTTTAGATATCTAACTATAGAAGTATGACCTTCCACTTCTTTACGGGAACAAAAAATATTCATATATTTATATTATATATTTATATACGATGTCCTGGCAGTGACCGGGAGACCCCAGGGGTCACGCGACGTAGGCAATATAAATATATATATATACACACACACACACACACACACACACACACACACACACACACACACACACACACACACACACACGTGAGTACAGGGATGAGCTAATCCGCACAAAAACAAAAAAACATCCAAAATAACACCTGCAGGCTTACTAACGATTCCTATGCCAACAATTCTACTTCAAATACGCAGTCACTCGAGGCAACAGAATGGGACAGAACACGGCGAAACACAGAATAAGGACATGTGCCAGCAAATTTCACAAATTCAAAAGAGTACAGCTAAAGTTTGCCGTCTGGTTTAGTGACTAATGTGCAGTCCAATGGTGTTTAGAGCAAATAAATACCCACCCCAAAAAAACAAATACAAAAAGGTGACCAACCACTACAAACAAGAACGCAAAGATGGCGCATATAAACAGATAAACATGAAAAGAAACCTTGAAAGAAAAAGGGATTGTGGAGCAGTGTTTTCCTTCTGTCTGACCGATGAAAAGATCTACAATTACTCAAATATGACGGAGGAAACTATGGCAATTACTGACCACCGATAGAAATTTACAAATATTAGTTACAGTTACAATAAAGCTCGAGGGTCTGGATAGAAAAGGGAGCATTTAAAGGAACTGTAATATGTAGTTCTCAAAATGGAGTGTCTGAAGCTTTAACTGCAGGGCCATTTGAATGCATATATATATATATCGACGATAAGACGAACATTCACTGGACTGCTCCTTCAAGAGGCACAGTGGCTCCACTTACAAAAAGTCTTCAGCTCCAAATAAAACCAGTTCAAAACATTTCGGAGTCCGCACATATCAGCTACGGGACGCAGGGCGCCGACTATCGCACAGCACGCCACAGCTGATGGCTAAAAAAAGGGGAGGGGCGGGTTCCTGCATTTCCTTGTGGGAACTACCGGCGTGAAAGTTTTTGACCTTCCACAGTTTCCAAAGTATTCAGACAGGACACGGACGCAGCTTTCCAAAATATTACAGACTGAAAAGAAATGGCTGTCATCAACTCTTGAGAACTCAAGATTAAGGTCTGTACAATAAAGACATCACTGATGTCATAGTAAAAAAGGATTCTGTACATATATACACACACATGTACAAATAATAAAAGGAAAAGAGAACCAAAAAAAAAAAAAAACACTCCAAAAAATAAAACAGGAATAGAATTTCCAGTGAGCGGCTATGTACATGGTCCGAGTGTGTAGTGGAGCGGGGCTTTTTTTTTTTTTTTTGCACGTGTGTATAAGTAAAATCACTCGGACGGCAGGGCTGTGTGCTGATGTAGCGCGTGGCTTGCTATGTAGTTGCCTGAATCGCTGAAGTCAGTAACGGAGACAGCCATTTTGGTGCTGGTGAAGTCCACGGCCATGCTGCGCTCGTTGAGGAAGGGCTCGGGCAGGCCCATTTTGAGCCTCTTGGCAGGGGGCCTCTCACAATCCTCGCCACACACGTTCAGCTGCCCCAGCTCAGAATGGTAGAAGCCAGCATCTAGGAGGTTGAGGCAGTCTCCGTCGCCATTGCCGGAGAAGCCAAGTGGCTCGCCGTGGCTCAGGGATGCACGGTGGAGGCCATCGAGCTGCGAGAAGCTGTAAGAGTCCAGGCAGCCCACGTCGCTGGGGTTGCACACCGACGCCACGCTGCTGGTTAGCGCTGTAGGACACAGATGATCTAGGTCAAGACTCCATCTCTGTATATGCAACAATAATTGCTCATGGGAGGTTCACCAATTCGACACACTGAATAATTATGCCTTAATGACCACCTTGACTTGCTCAAAATAATAATAATAATTAAAAAAAAAAAAAAAAAAAAAATATTTAAAGAGACTATGGGATACCAAACTGAAGGTTAAGCGACAGCAATTAACAGTAGTATAGGATTAAAAATTAAAGTGTGTACACTATGGGCTTAGTATCTACAATTTGAAAGGAGATTTGTGTGTTAATTTTCCAAAGATAAAATCTATTAAAACAATTTGGTTGCTAAATTAAATGGATAAATGATCTCAATATTGACAAATGTTATTTGTGCTTACCTTTGTAACAGCCATGCTTGACGTACAATTTATAGTTTGATTCGACAGACTCAGCGAGTCACAGCAGTCATTTCCAGGTGTAAACGAGGATTCATTTAAAGCTTTACGTTTAAAACCAGTGCATTAATTCTAGTTTGTGATGAAGCGGTGGGGATTAATGAGAAATCAACACGGCGGAGAGCCTAGTCTCTGACTCAGCTGTGATATGAACTCACCAGAGAGGTCGCTGGCGGTGATGGAATTGAGGATATTGAGCTGCTGGTCAGTTGAGGCTTCTATCCTGCCGCTGCTGCTGGAGCAGACAGAGCCTGAGCTGTCCACCAAACCCTCGGCTTCATCCACCAGTCGGTCCATTAGGTCCCTGCAGGGACAGAGGACAAAAACACATCGGCACAGGTCAGCATCGACCGGGCAATTCGACAGAGACTTCTGAACATACGCTTATACGTGACTATGAATGCATGAGAAACTCACGTTACACCAGGATAGCTGCTGTACTTCTTTTTTCCAAACCGGTTTTGTTGGACGAAGAAGTCAAACCGCTCGGACTTTTTCCACATGTAATAAAAGGCAACACATTCCGCCACAGTCCTTGAGTGCACCTTGAGAAAAACAATTGAAAAGACCCATAAGGAGCAGTTATAGAGCTAGGGACTCATGCACTAACAAGGTCAAACATGCCTCATTTCTGCCTACATTAATCTATAATACTCTATACGTTTTTGTAATGTATAAAACAGTCAAATATTCAAATGTACCCATTAAGGACAGGGTCTTTTGGGAGAACTCTGACCACGCGTTCGGACCAAAACGTGGCAATAGCATCAAAACGCCCATTCGTTTTCTATGCGAGCTAGCGTCTCTTGGTGCCACTATCGTTGCCGGCACCTCGAATGGATCATCAGAAGCAAGTTGAAGTCCAGACAACTTTATGGTAATGAGCTATGACGCGGTTTGGCGGCAACCAATCAGAATGTGGCAGTGCGCCACTATAGAGAACACTACAGAAACAACAGTGTTAATTTTCGTTCGATTCAAACAAACAGTGACATCATACATCACCATGCGACATTACATGGTGACATTATAAACACTGTTGTATGTTACACGGCACAACACTATTTATAGGCAATATTTTTGCTCTAGAATGCTTTTTAAATGGGATTGCAATTCTTTGGCTCAAAACAACATCGACTTGACCATTTACCATAATTAGCCACTAAACTTTGACGAGGAGCACATTTACTTTAATGTGGGCCACACACAGTAATTTTAATGTTAATTAACTAGCAAAGCTAGTAAACACTATAAACCAACAAATGGCTTTCGATTAATTGATTTTATTTTCCTCCTTCCAAAGCTTTCTTACAAATAATCATAACTGTTCATGATTTTCCTTTATCAAACAATTTCACGTTTAAAAGATTTCATACCCTACTTATAGGCAGTAGACTCACTACATACTGGTTGAATGAACGTTTGTTTTGCTGCCTCTTTAAATAACGTTTGCAAGAACGAACTTGTACCCGCCCATTTCATCTACATCACAGAGTGTCCACAAACTCCGTAAGCGGTAAGGCAGCCAGAGCGAATCCTGACGCTCTTGCCACGTAATTGCAATACAGTCTCAGAATTAATATTCAAAACTCTTTATATGGGACACTGTCATTTTCTGCACTTGACCAATAGAGTGATGCAACGTGACTGGTTTATAACTGGGTGTTCTCTGCAGGAGCTATCTACATAATGGATTTTAATGGATGATTGATATCATTACCTTGACAAAATCAAGCAAAGCAGCTTATACAGACCTAGACAGATCATTCTAATAATCCTGTCTCCTGTGCCTCTATAAGAATTGCAGACTGCATTCTGAGAAACACCACAGCTCTCATGTAAGTAAACATGCTCATATTCAGCATGGTAAATGAAGCCCATTGTTAAAAAAAAAAAAAAAAAAAAAACCCAGTAGTGAAGGTCTTTGTCTTACTTTGTGTTTCTGAATGAGGTGGAAATTCTTCTCATACAAAAGAAGAGCGTGTTCAAAGTTTCTGCATTCTTCTTCAGTCCACGGGAGCATTTCATCTGAAAGGAAATGTGCGTTAGTTCCATTTTACCTCTTTACTAAAGACGCCCAGTGATATTTAACAGGACGAAAGCCAACATACCCTTTGATGACTTTTCTTTGCTGCGATACCTTTCAAGAGCTTCATGGACATCGGAGTTGCATTTAAGCAGCTCATACAAAGCCTGCAGTGAAGTCACATCAGAACCAGCTATTAGTTTTGACTGGTTCAAAATCATCCAGCTCAATGATGAAAAGTCATTACATTACAGTCATTTGGCAGACACTCTTATCCAGAGCAACTTACATTTATCTCATTTATACAACTGAGCAATTGAGGGTTAAGTGCCTTGCTCAAGGGCCCAGCAGTGGCAGCTTGGCGGTGCTTGGAATTTTACTCCCAATTTTCCGATCAGTAATCCACCATCTTAACCCCATGAGCTACCCCCTGCCCCTAACTATGTCGTCTAATATTTTACATTCGTAAAGCTCGACCAGGTTCCTCCAAGGAATCATTAAACCTCTACAGCAAGTCTTCTGTAAATCTTACCTGTTCGTTGTCTTTAACCAGACCCTTTCGATCCCTCATAGCACCATCAAAAGAGGAAAAAGAGGCTTCATGCAAAAAGTCTTTTACTTTTGGCTCTGGTAGTATGTCAGGCTGCCACAGTAACTGATCTTCATTTTCATAAACTGGGGATTGAACGAAATCATGTTAAACATATCAGAGCAACTCAATATTTTCCAAGTTGTGGTAAAAGTGTTACACGGCTTCATAAGAGTAGTTGGTTATTTTTAATCATAATCATGTGACATTTCCACAAAGGTCACTAGTTTTTAACCGAAACTCTGGTTTGATGTACGGTTTCACCTTTTGTAGCACAACCTTATGACACGTCTACTCTAAAGTGTCAAAACATTATCATAAAAAGGCACTTACCCTTCTCATGTTCGTCATAACGGGTAAGGGAGGGAATTTCAGCTTGGTACTGAGATCCAACCATTATCTCCTGTTGAAGGAGATGAAATCTTTAAAACCCACTCTAAACAACAAGTGTATTTGTTACAATCATTCTGTTTAGAAATGAAGCATTCTTTAATAATCACAGTAATATCCAACATGTGAAGTTTACAAATTTGCGTAAACTGATGTACAATTTCAGCTGCTAGATTAAAGAGCCATTTTACAACACTATTCAATCTGGACCACATGCGTGTAAACAACTGGCCAACTGCAAACTCGGTGTTGTGTCCATTTCATGCTCTTTATAATTAAAATAACTGAATGAAATCTCGTAGCTTTGATAAGCCTGGAGGAGTTTTGCTTAAGAAATAACAGACAACCATTACCTTTTTCAAGAACCTGGATTTTGCTTTTCAGACAGGATTTTTAATCACTAACTAAATTAGACAGTTTCCTAAAGATCCAGGGCTCACCTTTCGAGAGTCTTCTGTGTTAAGACAGTCATCCTCTCCTTCAGACTCTTTGTCTCCATCATAAATAGTGTTGGCTGCAGGAGCAGAAGAAAGTGGAGTGAAATACTAGATTACATTATGGTAATATGATACAGAAATTCTCATTTCAGTTAAACATTACGGCTACAATTAGGTAGTATTGACAACACCCCCCCCCACCCTTTTTAATATTTGCACTTCCCTTTTATGTTTATAATAGTAAATAATGGTGATATTTGGAGGAGTCCATCTCAACAGTCAATGCCCATGACATTTTTGTGTACAACAGAAACGCATCTTTCCTTGCCGGATGGTAACGTAAACACGGCCAAAGCAACTGTTTGGGTTTCAGGTTCTGAACTCTAGCTATGTGACTTCAAATCAGTGCGTGCAACTGATGTTATGCAAACTCTCATGTATGTCGAACCTTCCCCATTCAAAAGTGGACCAACAATTTAGTAGGATTTACTTCCAGCCACGCTACACTTTCCCGGTGTCCAGTGTTTTCGTTTTAAGCATCCGATTTAACAAACTACAACTCAGTGGTGAGACCTTAAATTTTCATTATTCCCTGTCTGTCAGTTTCGGCATCAAAATTACCACGATATACTAAAGCCTGTTAATAATTACCACAATCTGCTTTAATAAGCAAACGTACACACAGCTGGGGAGGAATCATGACTATATCCATTTTTGCATGATTATGATCACACTGTATGGTAAAATGGATTTCTCAGAGGTTGTATGAGAAATTATTTACATTTATGTACAAGTCACAGATCTCAGATCTGTTTGCTGTTCACATGAAACAGCCTTGATTAAGCAGGATTATTTATGCCTTTTAACAATAATATGGACAAATAAGAATATTCAAAAAGACAGCCGTTTAGAATAAAACTGGATTATGGCTGATCATGTTTTGCACGCAGGTTCGCTCGAACACACAAACCAAATTGAACTGGCAGCCAGGGCAGAGTTTTGTATATTAAAAGTTTGCATAATTTGGTTAAAAACAGGAAATGTTATCTAGACCGGGAGCCCGACATCTCAGACCGTTTCACCATCAACAGAACTATAGCCTATTTTACGCCCTACACCAGGAACTTATTGGATAATAAATCCCGCTGGCACAAAGTACAATTACTGAAGCTCTCCGATATATCAAACACAAGGCTAAGAAAAACCATGTTCTGTGACCAGCCCTATAAAAACAAACACATTACAACAATTTTAGCTGCATCACGATACGCTGAAAATATGCACATTGCGAAAGGTAACGGATTAGCATTACGTATTTGGCCAGGGTGACACTTGACTGCATGAGTCTAGAAACAGGAGCACTGTTCACACACACACCTGCGAACCTTTTGCACAGGTAAATACCTAAAAGATACACGTCAGAGTCGGTTAGACCCCTCTAAAAGTGCATGCCATCATCACAAGTTGCATCTCAAATCCAAAACTCAAAACACCATGACCTCACATTCAGAAGTAATTATTAATCTAATACATCCAAAAGACACTGATTTTTTCTTCTTCTTAGGTTTGAACACTACGTTAAAGTCTTTTCTTCAGCTTCGTAAATAACTAACAGGGGAAAATCAATTACGACTCAAAAACAAAAATAAGACAGGGCTCCGGTTTCTTCAGCCTGTTGCAGACACTGTCCCCACTTTTCACAGTGGTATTACACTACGCAAGCATGTCAAGTTGCTCAGATGTGCACAATAACGTAAAGAACACATGACATGCGCAAGAGCCGTTTTTCATAGACCGTCAATAGAAAGCATGCAAATCTACCAGGTCATTCAGAGCTTTAGCACCACATCACCTGTTCTAAACATTTACCTCTCTATACCTGGGCATAAATGCCTGTATTGAGTCAAGCTGTTGTGTAACTGTGTGGAGTGAACGTGAAAACTGGTGTAAAAATTTGTTTATTACTATTTGCACAGACAAAACTTACAGCGAAGAGTTCTGGGAAAGAAATCAGTGGTTTCATGCGAAGTCACTGACGGCGTGAGGTCATCAGCAGAAGACTGGGTTTCTTCATCATCTCCAGACAGGAGGTCTTTCGCAATCTCCTCCTGTTCAAGGAAAACGGAAATTCACACATCTACAACTAGAGTTGGACTTACACTCAGGGCATACATCAGCTTTCGTTAATCTGACAGACTGATTAACACTCACAGAAGACCCCCTACCACTATAGCTTGTTACAATGCAAAGACCAATCCAGTATTGTGATAATGATCAACAATGGGCCTCATTCATCAAACTAGATACACACAGATTTATCTATAATTTGCCTGAACAAGCATTTAAGCAGGAAATTCGATCATCATTAAAATCCTGTAAGTTCAAAACTGTGTTCAGATCCTACTCGTGCTCCTCAGAGTGCATAAATGTGCACATAGGACGAACAACTAACGTAAACCTCGACCAATCAGCTTCAAATCCTAAAATCACTCCAAGTTCCGGCACGTTTATCCACAGGCGTCTCTTTCAAGTATAAAACAGCTTGCGTATTTTTTTTATACCCACAAATTTAATGTGTAAACATGCTTGGCAATTTAAAAGTGATTGACATTCATCAACATGCGTACACATGTACAAAGCAAATCAGTGACGCCAAAGTGACTTTAATCTCGCTGCTAAAAATAAAGTCTGATATATTCTGCAACCCTATGTACAGCGGGCTGGAAAATTTTGTTTAATATAAACCTGACACAATCACTTGATGTTATTCTGGCAACTTGTGGTTAAAACGAGAAACATTTTAATAAAAATTTCTAACATACCTTGTCTAACGTCATGTCAGGTAACTCGTCTGTCAGTTCGACCGAAGAGCTGTCTGCACTCGAACATCCAACCGTACTGACTGGGGGTTCATACCTATACAAGGCAAGCAGCTCTTCCAAAGGCATGTTCCCCTCCTGGCCAATAAAGGGTTTGTTTAGGTGGGCTCACACCAAAAATGGTAACGGTAAGAAAAAACAACAACAAAAAAAGTAAATAAATAAACTCTACCTTCTCCAAATCTGCAATCTCAGAACTGCCATTTGACTCCCCTTCCCGCATCTCCTCTTCCTCTAAAGTGTGCTCGTCGTCATAATCATGGACCAACATGTCTGCCGTCGGATCAAAATCGTGATCTTCTGATGACAAAGAGCCAACTGTCAAAAGGAAACAAACACTGCTTAGTAGGTAAGAATATAAACCCTTTCGTCAAACCCCGACAATGTCCAGCGTGATAACTGAAAGAATGAAAAAACTTCAGGAAAATAAAGTTACAGAGCCGAAAGCTGCATTTATCATACACTAAATGGGATTTCCCCCCACCCCTTAAATTAGTGTGTTTAAAATTCAAAACAGACCTCACTGTATCATGGCCGTATGACTGATCATTGCACCCATAGTAAGTAATAAATCAAGGTTTTCTACAGAAACAAAAACAATCAACAGAAAGTTTACCTGGGCTTGTACTTCCCAAGGAAGCCTGGAAGATCAAAATAGAGACAAGGTGTTAGATCACGACATATAGTTTACACGACTTTCCATGACATGCGTGCTCCTACATAACTCTTATTGGCTTTTTAGACATCCGAAATGAATAACAGACGCAGATGAACCCCTCAGGTAAGCAGGGACCCGAGCTCTGTCAAGGGAAACGTGTTATGAGTGGATGGCGGGCATGTACAACCCAAGTTTCATCTAATGACTGGTCGCTTAAAAACTCGCCTCCAAGTTCTCCGTAGTCATGTTTACGATTTGAGGAAATTCAGTGCGCCGTGTCGAGGTCCGAAACCGTCTAATATACATACCGAAACCCATTCAGTATCGATTTACGATTGCACAATTAAGATGAACGGATTGCCCGTCTGATGTCGTCACTTTGCTGAGGCAATCCAGCTACCTGGCTAGCGCTCGCTCGGTAAAAACACCACAGTTTTACTCCATAAACCCATTTCCACAAAAGCTCGACAAGCCATAAACTCACAGCAAATAATTCAGTTGTTCTAAAAACACCTTCTTAGCGCGTAAACATACCACAATATAAAATAAAATAATTGAGGAAGGACGACGGAGAGGCGAAACGGCTAACCATTTAACAGACGAAGAAGCATCCATAGCTTAGCAAGAAGCTAGCCGCTAAATGGCTGCCTTTAGCTAGATACCAGAGCTGACGCCGAACACCGACGCCCGGCCTAAAACCCCGATCAGCGTCCAACCGCCTTTAGAGCGTCGAAAACCGTTATTTCTCGGACAAGAGCAGCATTTCGTAAACCAAAGACGTTCACTGTAACAATCATGTAGGAAATATGGGAAATACCCGTCAATGAGACGCGACATGAACGTTAAACAAACGTAGCCTAGTCCGTCTTTTTACAACCTTACCTCCGCCATATTGGTACCTTTCGGATACTAAACGGGCTTTTTACGTTGAAACCCGGATTGACGAAGCTAACCAATAGAATGACGGTATTCTCGTGGTCGCTGCTCATTGGCTGGAAGCCTTTAAACACACGGCGGTTCACTGTGATTTGTACGACGCTGCCGACAGGATTCACTAATCACACATTTTGTTTACCTGTACAGCCGGGGTTCACGACCATCATACCCGTTATTTAACTGGACAACCAGGATACACGACATTCATACCTGTTATTATCTGTACAGCCAGGATTCACGATATTAATACCTGTTTTTACCTGTACAGCCAGAGGTCATGATACTAATACCTGTTTTTTTACCCATACAGCACGGATTCACTACCATCATACCTGTTTTTTACCTGTACAGCCAGAAGTCACGATACAAATACCTGTTGTTTTTTTTACCTGTACAGACAGGATTCATTACCATCATACCTGTTTTTTTTACCTGTACAGCCAGGATTCACGATACTAATACCTCTTTTTTTACCTGTACTGCAAGGATTCACTACCATCATACCTGTTATTTACCTGTACAGCCAGGATTCACTACATTCATACCTGTTATTTACCTGTACAGCCAGGATTCACTACATTCATACCTGTTATTTACCTGTACAGCCAGGATTCAC
>JAQMCW010000009.1:5311125-5338986 GCA_030068335.1 Chrysichthys cranchii | reverse complement strand
ACACACACACATATATATGTACACACACATATATATGTATGTACAGAGAGAGAGAGAGAGCGATTGTTTAATTCTATGGGATGAGTGCCCTTATCAACCCTCATTGTACATTATATTATATCCACATCTATCAGTACTCAGAGAAGTTCCCGTCTCCGGCTGTGAACCCTCGCTGTGTTTACTCTGCAGTGACTGACAGTTCTGTGCTGCAAACACTGCTAACTAGCATAAAAGAGTCCTCACACTGGAACTGTTTACTCTTTAAAACTCGGTGCGGCTCTAAAATTAAGTCCTGAGAGCGAAAGCCAGCTAGATAATTTTAGTAGCAATCCTCTGTCAAATATTTAAGACACAGCAACTATATTTTATATAATTTTCATTGAAACTCGCCTTTCTCCGGATTCTCCTTCAACAACAGCAGTGGCGCCCGCCTCTGCTTCGGAAGCCATTTTTGAAAACTAATTCACGGGATTAAAAATACATCTCGCGAGAATACGGGTCTTCTTCGCTATACGCTGGGCAGGTAGCCAAATTAGATACGTACTGCCACCTATAGGTAGTACTTAGCACTACTGTTTATTGGTAGACCGTATGTGGGTGGACACCTGCCCATCACTCCCATGTGTAAATATTCCCCAAATATAACTTTTCTTTGTATGCTGTAGTATTAAAATTGAAATAAAGCGATATAGCCCATGGTTTGTAAAAGTTGGAGTTTAAGAACTCAAGTGGCCTGCATATTAACTCTGACCTCAACTCCACTAAGCACTAATCTTTGTGATAAACAGGAACGCAGACTGTACGCCAAGCCTTTTAAGCTCAACATCACCACCTTACTAATACTCTTTATTGGCTGAATGAGGAATAAAATCCCCACAGCCATAGCCCAAGGTTATTGGAAAGCCTTTATAGTAGCAAAAGGAGGATCAGCTCCATACCATTGGCCATAGTTTTGAAATGGGACGTTGACCAAGCACATATATGTGTGTGATGGTCAGGTGTCATCCAAATACTTTTGGTCATGTGGTGTATACCAGGGGTCACGAAACCCTCTTCCTTGAGATCTACCTTCCGGGATGCGGGTTTCATCTTCAATCAAAATTTAACTTTTTCCCTAGCATCCTAATTCCTTGCCTAAACTGATCGATTCATGTTTAAGATTCTCAAATTGCCTTACAGTTGCATTATGTTCTTAATTTGTCCATGATGATTAGCATTAGTAGGAATTCAGAAGCGTCACTTCTTGTCAGATGATAAAGATAGTTTGACCAGTTCAGCCTGTCTTTTAATGGCTGGTTGCTGTCACACCTCTTTGAGGTTGATCGAAAACTTGTTAAGGCAATGATTCGATGGTCAAGTGGGCACGATTATGGTTGGAGCTAAAGTCTTCAGAGAGGTAGATCTCCAGGAACAGAGTTAGTGACCACTGGTATATATTATGCTCAAGTATTATAAATGGTGCATTTGTATTTACACTTATACGTATATGGTTACTCACTGTAGGCTCTCTGTTAATACACATCATTTGTGAGCCTCTCTACTATCTGTACATCACCATCCCTGGCCAGATGTTACCCTGATGAAAAATCCACTTTAGTCTGACCATCTACCATCTTCGCCAACTGGTATGTTTTTTTTTTCCCCAGCATCCTAATTCCTTGCCTAAACTGATCGATTCATGTTTAAGATTCTCAAATTGCCTTACAGTTGCATTATGTTCTTAATTTGTCCATGATGATTAGCATTAGTAGGAATTCAGAAGCGTCACTTCTTGTCAGATGATAAAGATAGTTTGACCAGTTCAGCCTGTCTTTTAATGGCTGGTTGCTGTCACACTGAGATCGATTTTTCAACTGGGTATTTGGTTGGCAGACAGTAGTGACTCTGGCATGACACTGGTTTGCATGCATCACACACACACTGTGTACACTTACTGCTGGTTCACTCCCATTGCTAGACAAGGTGCTGGTGAGTTGTGCAGTGGCTAAAGTCCATGATTTTGAACTGGGGTTTTTTTCCCTTTGGGAATAAGGACAAGATCAATAGATGCTGTGACGCTCTCACTGAGATTCTGAGACTATTCTGTGTTTATGACTGTGTAACGCTGTTAATCGCACACTGTTGCACCATAAACCAAAAAAGTTTGTGAATATAATGAGTTGTTTGGCAGAGCAGAACCTTTCATAACCAGGTCAAGTTAAGACTTGCGTTATGACACACTTTAATTTAAGTTGCATACAGTTGAATAAATATATCAACATTCTAACTCTAGGCTATTTGTCAGATTAATTATGTCTAGCCTTGGGTTTTTTTGTTTGTTTGTTGTTGTTTTTTTTACATATGTTCAAATTGTTTATATATATATATAGCCTTGCAAATGCAATGCAAACTACAAAGCATTGAACAATTGCGTATTTTATTACATAATGATTATATTCAGAAACCAGTCGAAACAACTGACAGACAAAGATTAATGGTTTGGTTGGGGAAATGCCAGTGAGACGTTTAGGATGAAAGAATCGACTCATGTTGGTGAGTCAGTCAACTGAACCAAACGATCTGACTCACTGAAAAGATGCAAAAAATTTCCATTACTTCTGTGGAGTTCTAACAACAAGGACAGTACGTAAGGTGTGGCCACACGTCACATGATTGCCTCCTGTCAGAAAGTCATTGGCTGGAGTGAAATTCCAGCTTACAGTGAAGGTGAAATCGAGCTACAAAAACCAGAGTAAAAACCCAGAAAAAGAATCCAGTGCTAAATATCTTAACACATTTATTAAAAAATAAATGACTACCATCTCTAAATTTAACAAAAGTGATTTACATTTTTGTAAGCATTGTTGGCAAAAACACACACACACACACACACACACACACACACACACACACACACACACACACACACACACAAAGGTTGAAGAATGGCTGAAAAAACAAACAAACAAACAAAAAACCCAACAAAGTTTTGCATTTACAACCGACTTAGCCAAAATAATCTAGTTCCTAACATATCCTCATATTCATATTTCATGGGAAATATAAAAAGAAGAAGAAGAAGAAAAATCAATACCCTGACTATTATTTCTCTATCCCTTTGGAATTATGGCTCCAAATGTCACGGCCCACAGACGACCCGTAAACCCGTTGAACGTGCTTTAAACATCTATTACCACTCCGAGTGCCATTCTTCTCTTTAAAAAAGTACACGGCACTTATTACTAAGACCGTTGTTAAACGTGGCAGCCAGACGACCAACAAGGTAATTACCCTCTTTGTGGAATGTAAAACATGGCCAGATGAATACGGGACAATTGCTGGACCTCATGATTGTTTGCATGTCCTCCTCTGTGATCTATTGTTGGCCATCTGTGATTTGTGGACAATGCCGGGGGATGGACCGTTATAGTCTGTAATGAAATGCCCCCCTACGTACGTTATTTCGGAATGAACACTTCAAAAGGCGCTGTTTAACCTCTCAGCATGACGCACTTGTGTGGTTTTACTTCCAATGTATGAGAGAAACATTCTCATTGCCTTACAGTGAATCATTTCCTTGGTCTTTTTTTTAAGTGCTGGAAAGCATGCTCTGATGAGCTACATGGAACGGATCAATTAGGTTTGTGTCCAAACAGCTTGTGAACGTTAAAGAAGTGACCTTAGTAATACTTGAGTAATAGATTAGCACTAGTATTGCATTTAGAATTCGATGAAAATAGCCTGCATATGATACATGCTTTCGAAAGTGGAGATGTTTTGCCGTTTTTACAACTTAGTCGAAGAAGTCTCCACTCATAATGGCACCAGAGGCCATTAAACCACAAAGTAAATCCACCCAAAATGATGCAGGATTGCAAGGTTCCACATGGGAAAAATCATTATATGTCAACTGAGAATCTAATTTTTTTTTTGCGATAAAAAAAAGCTTTCAAAAAGCATTATTCAGACACATAAGGGTTCTTATCATTCTAAAAGGGTTCTACCTGGAACCATATGTCATAGGGAAACAGTACTGTTTACCCAGAGAGGCATCCAAAGTGCTCATAGAAGTGCTAAAGTTTCTAAGAGTGTCCAGTATGTCTCAATATCTTCTTATACCTTTATACAATATTGCATTTTTTTAAATGACATAACACGTTCAATCTTTCATTCAGTCATTCATTCCCCTTCCTCATTTTTTTAACATTTTAAGAAGACCTTTAACTCCATGTGAATTCCCCCATCCCCCCCAAAAAAAATTTACAGGAATTTTCACTTTCACGTGCCAGATATAGTTAAGATCCTCTTTAACACTTAAACCTAATAATCCCTTAAGGATGGTGTATTCAACTCAAAAAGCAGCTCACACAATAAAGTTAATAAGGTTAATCTATTTTTGTGGTTTTAACTCGACCACCCCACATCTCCTGTGGAGAATGCAATTGGGCTTTAGAACCGAGGATCTTCAGGCACACTCCTCCTGGTTGGACCCTTGCTGACAAAACTCCTAACCCTCATTTCGCTAGACAAAGAGGGAGGTCAGCGAGGGTCAGGAGAACTCGTGACATCTGCTAATTGTCCTGGTGGGCCGGCTAAGCCTCGATCCCCGAATACCAGCGCATTGGTTGGTGTTGACACCTGGGAGGACTCTGGCATCTGCCACGCAAGACCACCTCTGGAGGCGTTGGGGATTATTTACAACACCAGACCAATCTGAATACTATCCTCCCCAAGGTTGATAGAGTCATTTGTCTGCTAGATGGAGATGCAAAAGGACAAGCTGATTTTCACTGATGAGACAAATTTGGCTTGGGTCTAATAACACAGAATGAATTATTAGTGTGATTGTGAAGAAAAACAATATTGTTAACTGTCAACTACATTTCTTCTCACCCCAAACCAACTTTCATTCATCCTGTGCCTGAGTAATTTGCTCATTTTTCTGTTGGTTTTTTTTTCCACCGTAGGAATACATGGAGTTTTGGAATCAGAGTCCTATTGCTTGTGTACACTTCACCAGGGGAGCCACCAAACTTCATATGACACCTCAGGACGATTCACTTAACACATACTTGAAATCAGCTCTACCCCTTATTCAACTTTTTCTTGTTTTTCGTCCATCCCTTTTTTTTCTCCCATTGGCAGCAAGGCTTTTTTGGTCCCATAGAAATCCAATGGCCATGAGAACCCAAGCTGTAACGCTCTCAGTCATGATTCATCCAACAGCCATCAAACTTCATTTCATACCTCAGACCATCTCACCTGAGGCAAAAATCCATCCATCCACCATTAACCACACTCATCTTTTTTCCTTCCAGAAATGCACTTTTCTAGTTCATCATCATCATCATCTTCTTCTTCTTCTTCTTCTTCCACTTTTATGGGGGTCAGGTTGCAGGGGTAGCAGCCTAAGCAGTGAGGTCCAGACTTCCCTCTCCCCAGCCACCTTCCCAAGCTCTTCTCAGGGAACACCAAGGCGTTCCCAGGCCAGCCAGGAGACATAGTCTCTCCAGCGTGTCCTGGATCAACCCCAGGGCCTCCTCCTGGTTGGACATGCCTCGAAACACTTTCTTTTCTAATTCTTATTCTTATTCTTCTTATTTTTAATATTATAGTTTTTTATGTATTTCTTTTTAAAGCTCTGCTCTGTAGCTCTGTAGACGTGTCAATAAGTGGCGCCAACAGACACAGGGAAATTTACTCGTTTCCTTTGTCTTTATTTGTCTTCTGTCGCTTAATCCTGTTCAGGGTCGCAGGAGGAAGCTGGAGCCAATCCCAGCTCACTTTGGGTGAGAAGCGGGGTTACACCCTGGGCAGGTCGCCAATCCAACGCAGGGTGACACACAGAGACGGACAACCATTCACACTCACATTCACACCTACGGCCAATTTAGAGTAGCCAATCAGCCTAATCCCCTCTGTGCATGTCTTTGGACTGTGGGAGGAAACCGGAGTACCCAGAGGAAACCCACACAGACACGGGGAGAACATGCAAACACCACACAGAAAGGCACCCGTATCAAAACCGGGGCTCAAACCCGGGACCTTCGCTTCCTTTGTGACAAGTGTCAAAAACCTGAAACTGAACTCAACTCTTTCTTTTCTTCGCACAACACGTTAAAAACCTGACATTAAACACAACACATCAAACCTTAAAATATGTTTTAGAATTCACAACGACAAAAAAAAAAAACCCACCCCACAAAGAAAACAGCATTTTGTGCGTTCTGCTGGTTAAAAGCTGCGAGAAAAACTGTTGACAAGTTACAGCCTACAAAGGTCAGAGTCGATTAATTACCATGACAACCAGCGCTCGCGCGCCGTGACCTATAGCTACTGTCGTAAAAAAAAAAACAACAACAACAGTCAACCGCAAATAACCACAAGGGTCGTAAGAGCTAGAAACGAAAACCTAAACAAAACCAAACTACACGCTTCTTCAGAAAAGGGGGCACATTTTAACCAGATGCGGGGTAATAAATGGCTTAGGAGGCAGTGTGACCTGCTGAGAAGTGAACATTTGCATTTTAAAGTATAAGAGATGTGTGTGTTGAGAGAGAGAGAGAGAACACAGAGGAGGGGGTGTTTCGACGAATGACCAGAGGGTTTATGCATTCTGGAGGCAGGGGTTGGGGTCGGAGTTTGTGTTTGTGTTTTGTCCAAGTCTAGTCTTTTAAAATGTTAATTTTCTACACGCGCGAGAGTCGCGTGCTGCGCCAGTGGCTATAAATGCGCGAGGATTGGAGGATCAAGTTTAAAAGGGCGCGGACAAGCACGTCTTCCCTGTCACTCACTCCTCACGTCAGCCTTCAGGTCCGCCGTTCTCACAGTCAGTCACCGCAAGTGGCCGTGAACATGCAACAAGAAACCAGAAAGCCTCAGAGGATCTCTTCTTTTTCCATCGCGGACATCCTGGACCCGTCCAAATTCACAGGGAGGCACCGGGATGCGCAAAACGACCAACTTTCCGAGCACAAGAGCAAGAGGAGCTGCGGTGAGTACAGGGCTGCGGGGTGCGCGCGCGCGCGTGCGTGTGTGTACAAGTTATGATCTCGTGCGCAAAAGTTATTTAGGCTATCTTGTGCGCCCAAAATAAGTCCTTTCTGTCATGCACATGAGGTAAGTTCACATAAGGACAAGAGAAATTCAAGCTGTGTGTTCAGTTAAAGTCGTTTATGTCGCGCGCGCGAGATAAGTTATGTAGCTCGTGCGCAAAAACAAAGCAAACAATATATATATATATATATGTATCTATATCCACCTTTCAGCACTTTAGGAGCTGGGTAGGATCACCTTCCAGAGGTTCAGGTCCAACCAGACGTCTTCAATGAGTGGTTTTATTTCAGAAAAGCGTCCACAAGAGGGCACATGCGAACAAAACAAAACAAAACAACGACAAAAAAGCAGTATATGTAAATAAATGTAAAAAAAAAAAAAGAAAGAAGGAAAGAAAGAAAAAGAAATCAAGGGGTTTGCAGGTTTTTTAATTTAATAGAAATCATAAAATGAAAAAAAAAACCCAACAACAACAACTATAACAAATCAACTCCCATCCCTCCACCTGTGATTTGAGCATAGATTTGGTTTCATGAGTGGAATAAACAAACAAACAAATAAACAAATAAATAAATATGTACCGTGAGATATAACGAGTGAACTTTTTTTTTTTTTTTAGCACAAAACAAGCTTTCTGTTAAATGATGTGTGAGGGTTTTTTTTTTAATTTTTTTTTACACATATTAGAAGTAAATGAGGAATATTATAATAGATTAACCCTTTCAAAATCCCACATCCAAAGTCTTGTACGACTCTATAACTATAACAATTACAGTTTACAGTCTGAAAAATTGTTTGGGGGGTTTTTTTTTGTTTGTTTGTTTTTTTTAAAAAGGTACCAAATTGTACTCTTCCTCGTCACTAGGGCGGTACTGTCAAGGGTACATCTTTTGTATCTTTGACCTGGAAATTTGAATATAGTGTAAATCATTTAAGATATACGTTTGCTTTTTAACTTCACTAGCTTTACTCAAAAAGTTAAGGTACAGACCATGCACCTGACCAGGTATCATTATTGGTGCCATTATTTCTGAGCGTGTATGCCTAGGCATCTCGTATGCGTCTTGGGTATTCCCAGGAGTTTGTGACGTCCAGCCAGTGGATCCCTGATGAAACGGTACTTTTCCATGTGGGTGGAGTGGTACCACCAAGGGTCCATGTTGTGTACCTTTAGTGTGTAACATTTATGTGAAAAATGAAATATGGGGTTCCTTTCAAAATAATGTAACCTTAAGGATCACTGTGCATTTTAAGGGACCCGCTTTTTAAGTAAAAGATGTACAAAAAAAGGTCCAAAACATGTTCCCTTTGTGTCACCACTGTGGCAGTAAAGAAAAGTGCATCTTGCTCCCTTTACTTCTGAGAGTGGTAAAGGTTTTATGGGGGGGAAGTCGTATTTTAGCATTCGTACAGGCAAATTAAAAATATATATATATACATATAACTTTTCAGAACTGGTAATTATATCGTTCATGATTCCTTTTTTTCCCCCTCAAGTCTTACACATAAAAGACGAATGAAAACAGATTCTTCTATGGCAGAAGGCGCAGCTTCATTTTCCTAGTGGCTGTTTGTGACTGACAAAGCTAAAACATCTGAGAATGCAAAACACCGACTGTCAGCTGGGCACTACTGCAAACTGTAGGTTTAGCTTGAAATGAATTAAAATAAATACCAGTTCCTATGCTGCAGCATAGTAGCTATCACAGTAACATTCATGTTAGTATTAAGGATCGATGCCGGTTTGTACTAATAAGATTTTCGATAGGTGGAACTGCCTGTTTTTAAGATCGATGCACTCTCAAGGACTTGAGAGGACTTGATCCACGAGACATTTTTCCTTTGCAAATCACAGGATTTAGGGCACCATTAGGGACAAAGGGCCTGAGTCAGCTGTGATCACGTGCTGGCCTGTGCCCATGATGACGACCTCAAGAGAAACGATAATTAAATAGCTCCTTTGGCGTACATCGAGTCAAAAATACAGCAAATTCTTTATCGTTTGTCTGGGATTTGACTGTTTGTTTGTCCTCATACCGATATCTACATTTCTCACTTGTTCTCAAACTCTCGCAAAGGAAAAATAAGTGATGGTTAATAAGTATTTAATACTGTATGAATTGTACAGGCTGTAAAACAGTATATATGGAGAATGTAAATACAACAACAGGTACATTTTTACGCCTTGGGTTGGTGGGTTGTATGAAATGAAGCCTGAAATCACTGAAATGGAGAAACAGCGCTGTATAATTTTGACATTCGGTTTATTCCTGAATTGAATTGAAAGGAAGAAACGCATAAAAGTACAAACATTTTAACGTATTTTTCTGTCACGTTTGCCTCCTATTTCAGATGATCTATCTGGTGATGAAAGTGCTGAGGGGTCAGATGAAGTCTCGGCTGCATCCGAAGCAAAGGAGAGCCCTCCTATCGGCGGTAAAGCTAAAATCAAGGGGCGGCGCATGCGCACGGCGTTCACTCTGGACCAGCTGCACGTGCTCGAGCGCAGCTTCCAGAGCAGCCACTATCTGTCGGTGTTTGAGCGCCACGTCATCGCCAAGGCTCTGGAGCTGTCCGAGACTCAGGTTAAGATCTGGTTTCAGAACAGGCGGACCAAGTGGAAGAAAGAGCAAGAGGGGCGAGAGCTGGAGGAGCTATACCACTGTGCCACGATCGCACCGGTGGTCCTACCGACCACGCTGCCACTCAGTACCGCCTCCTGCAACAGGTCGAGTCCAGTGCATTTCTACTCAGCACGAAACATTCTGACCACTTATCCCGCACTTGCGCTCCTCTGAGGCCGGATTGGACTCGCAAACGTCTTGGTTCCTTTTCAACGACTCTTTGAATTGATTTTTTCTTTCTTTCTTTGTTTTTTTTTGTTGTTTTTTTGTTTTGAAGGACTGAAGAGAAAAGATACAAATCTGATGTTTTGGCAATTTATTTGTTCCTTTTAATTTCAGTCTGATTACGTATTTCATCGTTCGCCATGTTCCAGGCTAACAGGCAAAACCATGGGTGTACATTGTGTGTATTATTAGCAGTTAACATTCCAACTAGTCTTAGCTAGGCTAGCTAATATTACACAAATGGGAGTTTCTGCATAGCCAGGAAAATAGCTAGTTCTAACAACAGAATACCGTAGTAGTCGAAGTAGATACAATATGGTGGATGTGGGACACTTTTTGGTAAATGCTCCTGGAGACTATAGACCAGTAGTACTATTAGTAATATTCTGCAGTTGACTTTAGACCTCACTGAACTAGAATAGCCCCCAAACCCCTCAAACATAAGATAACATGGCCCTGTTTTTCACTAAAGCATTTTGTTCAGGTAATGTGCAACACCTGGTTTGATAAAGTAGGACAATTTATTTTGGTGCGAATTTAAATTATTTGCTGTCGGACCTATCAAACATTTGTTATGTTAAGTGTTATGGCAACAATTCAACTATAAATGTGGCTGTTGGCAGACGGTTCTTGACATAACCAGGATTTGTGATGTCCCACATAACTTGAATTTACCTGTTTGGAGTTTGGATGATGCTCTGTGTGGTGAATTGAACATTTGCCTAATTTGATTTTCTTAGAAACAAAGCAGTAAATAAGTCGTAACGCCATGGGTAGTTTACTGAGCGGGGAAAACAAATAGATTAGCCTGAGAAAGGAAGGGTCGTGTAAGGTCACCTTGCTTTACAGAAAGTTCATATCGTAGTCCGTGTATTTAAAGGTTGTTTAATATTTATGAGTTGAATTTGCATATTTATGTGACATTTTTAATTATGTTTAATATTTTACAAGGGAGTCTATGCATTTTATGTCTTTTGTTGTCGTTGTTGTTTTGTTTTTTGTTTTTTAAAAACATTAAAATGAATATTTTTGCATTCAGATGTTTATTTCTCATTTGCCATCCAACTACGTTTAAATGACATGACCAGCATTGCTGCATGTGTTTGGGTTTTTTTTTTTTTTAGTGCAAATTACAAGTGAATAAAATGTAATAAAACAACAAAAAGACTGTACCCTATGCACCTGTTTAGTTCTGATATTAATAATGTATCCATTTGTGGAAGAAAGAGAGGGGGGGGAGGGAGAGGGAGAGGGTGGAAGACATGCACATATGGAGAGCAGGTCGTCGCGACAGACAGGATATCAAATAGAAGAAGGCGAGCCATTCCAGCGCACTAAATTCAGAAAAAAAAAGTTTGAAATGGCTCCAGATGAAAACAGAAGGACCACATCTGTCTGCAGTCTAACACATGGATTTGATTAACCTCAGATGTCTTGTCAGCAGCAGTGACAACTTCAATACGTTCAATACACTATATGGCTAAAACGTTGTGAACACTTAACCGTAACACTTTAGATGATTTAGTCCAGATTTAGTCCCCCTGTGCTGTTACAATATCCTCCACTCTTCTGGGAAGGCTTTCCGCTAGATTTTGGAGCATGGCTTTGAGGATTTGTGTTCGTTAAGTCAAAGGAGGTCGGGTACTGATATCAAGCTAGGACACCTGGGGCGCAGTTAACGTTCCCGTTCAACCAAAAGCTGTTCAGTGGGGTTGAGGTTAGGGCCACTTGAGTTGTTCCAGTCTAACCATGGCAAACTGTGTCTTCACGGAGGTGGCTTTGAGCACACAGGCATTGTTATGTGGAACAGGTTCGCGCCTTTTAGTTCCAGTGAAGGGAAATTGTAACCCTACAGTATACAAAGACGTTAAAACAATGGTGTGCTTCCAGGGAAGGTCACACATGGGTGTGGCGGTCAGGTGTCCGCAGACATTCAGCCATATAGTGTAGGCTGACTTGTGAAGTCAGGGAAGTGCATTTTTACCTAATACAGTGCGTTATAATTCATAGTAAAGCAGATTAAGAAGCTCATATGGTCTGACATTATGTTTAGCTTGTCTGAAGACAGTTACTACCCACTAAATTAAATATAGAGTCACAGAATTTCCTGTATATAACGCCGATCAGCAGGCATCTGCACATTTGGCACCAGTCTATCTCACCCCGGTAAAATGAAATACTTTCACCAACTAAAATTGAAAGCAGCAGAGGAGCAAAGGAATGGTGTTATCTCAGCAGACAGGATCACTGGCTCCGTCTTGAATTACATAATGCTTTTGGCCAAATGACTTCTTCCAACATAAAAATACCGACCCACGCCAACTGCGTTCTCTGGCGGGAACTGCTACGTTCAAAGAAGCACGACGGATTAATAATGCTCTTAAAAATCCTGCACACGTTTTTCAAAAGAACCTGGCTGGGTGGATTCTAACATCCTATCTGCTCTACATGTGATTTACATGTCACATGATGTTTTAAAGCTGCTTTTTATTAGGAACTGGATGACTGCACTCTTCTTAACCAAACCAGATGAGCATCTCAAGTGGCTGGAATGATTCAGCTAGAGTGTAATATCCTGATGTGCAGTGACTGCTGTAGTATATATTTGTAGTACGCAGCACTCTCGGGCTACGGTATCCTCACACCCAGGGCCAGCTAGAAGGGCTAAATGCTCCCTGTCCTTCATGTTAAATAAAAATGATGGCTTAAATTGAATGATTTATTATTACAGTATTTTTGTGAAATCCCAACACCACCACCACCATGGTCATGGCCGGCGCTGATTTCTTTCTAGCGCAGACTGTAGACTCCCACAGCTTATCATTCACAGTACAGTCATGTCAAATGATTCCACTTAAAGAAATGCCCTGTCGACTTCATGTGCATGGGGGAATTTATTTAAGTCATATAAATGACACATCCATAACACATCATGAGCAGTGATTGAGAAGGTGCATGTGAAATAAAATTGTTGGGTAGAACAAACAAGCATGGGTTGGGTAACTTTCTCGATCATGTCTTTGAAGGGGGAAAAAAAACTACATAAAATAGACTTAGCAAGCAATGTCTAGTAAAGTAATTACACAAGGAGACACACAGCCGAACTGTACATCCTACTCATTTTGCTATACTTAGTTTTCTGAAATGACGTGGCATGATTGTGTTCCTATGTTTATACCTACTAGGTTTTTTGCCTACAAGGACATCCTGGAGCTCAATCCCAACTTACTGAGAAGTAGCAGAATTTCGTTTTAGCCCGCACTTTCAATACCGTGACCAGACATCAATGATTTCTTCTCATCTGAAAACTTTCTAATTTGGGTTTTTGCCAGGCTGATTCGAAGTATACACTGGTTAATGCAGATCATTTGTCACTGCACTCCATTGCAGATTAATGGGCCTGTTTGTCTCTGTGGGTTTATGTGGGAATTTTAACTGCGTGAGGTTTTCTCCAAGTCGAAACAGTTCTTGGAATTTAGGACATTATGGTCAGTGGGGGTGGATGGTGGGGAAAAATACCCAGCCTGGAAACAAGCGACTAATTTTTAACTTACCGGTAATAATGATGAACAATTAATTCCTTATTTCCCAACACACTAGAGATGGCTTGGGTAAAAGAAAGCTCATGCATCATTTGGGTTGAGCCAGCAGATCTGTGCTTTATTAAATTCATTTAATACAAGAGGACTGAAATCATAAAGACCTTTTTTTTTTGGAGCCACACACCCTCCCCCTTCCTCAAGCCCTCCTTCCAGTACCCTCCTCAGACGGCCATCCTTTTTTCCCCAAGACTTCCCACACTCACTCAGAGGGGGCTGTCGGTGGAATTCGGCTGGAGGATTAGTTCAGTACGAGGAAGGCGAACACGACAGGACTCCAACTGATTTCACTGTTGGGTCTCGTTGATTCTTCCGCTGGTTCGGATTAGCGTGTTGTCTTAAATCTTGGAGGACGGGAAACCAACACGTTTTCCACTTTGCTGCCGTGAAGTCTGAATCTCCACCATCCTTTATTCTCCATTCCACTCCACAAGGGGACTCTCGACTGAAGATGCAGAGGTTGAAGGTTACGCTATGTCTCACCTTGTTCGCACTCTGTTGGACTTCGTCATGCTTGGAGAACGTAGAAGCAGATGGCATCAGGCCTGGAAAGACCACCAAAGTTCTCAGAAGACAACCAGCCACTGCTGATCAGCAAAGAAAAGAATTACAGTCAGAAGACATTCAGTTGGACGAGCCCAGTGCAGATGTGGAGGGTAAAAAGGACAAACTGGGTCGTAAAAAGTCACCTGAAGAGATCTTAGCAGGTAAATAACATCAGCATCAGACTAGACAGAGGTAAAACCTGCGTACGTTTAAGGCTTGTTGAACTTCACTGTGTTTTGTCAAATTGACAGATCTGGCACATGTTTTGTTGGGTTTTTTATTTCCCTTTTATGCAAGTTAGTCAGCAAACTAAAACCTTCATTCTTCTGACACAATGTATATTTCCCAGAAACACTGCTGTGAGAGTAGTGAATGGAAAAGAGATTACAGTTAGGCAGTAGTGAAGGAGTAGATGGTAATCACAGATGGTAGCCTGGCCAAGTGAAACATGGAGGTAATTCTCCCCATCCAAGCCCGCCTCCTTTACTGTATTTTGCTAATAAAAGAGTGATGTGCAGGGGTTTTTTTTAGCAGCAGAGGCAGGAAGACAAACAGGCCTAACATTTGGTTTGGATTAAGGTCCCAACTATCCATCTAAAAGATCTCAAGTGCAAATCTTTTAGGTTAAGAAGGGCTAAAATTGAAGAACAAAACACCCCCCCCCCCCAAAAAAAAAAAAACAAAAACAAATCTGCATGATGAATAGTCTAAGGAAAGGGTGGAAAAATACTTACTCAATTATATGCAGACAAGCATGAGATTTATGTCTGTGGTCTGGATTCAACTTGACACCATTTCGTTTCATTTGCTGCTATCACTGTCTGACATTTGTTTAACAGCTGTATGACTCTTAAAATCTGAACAGTAAAACTTTGACCACTTAATTAGGAACACCCTGGCACCCTGTACCCTGGGCAGTAGAAACTAGACAGATTGGAAAAATGTTTGCTGAGTCTGTGCCTGGTGTTGCCTCAAATTCCTGTTCTTGGCTGACAGGAGTGGAATTTAGTGTGGTCTTCTGCCGTTGTAGCCTCAAGGTTCGAAGTGTTTTGCATTCTGAGGATACTTTTCATTTCACCTTGGTAGTAAAGAGTGGTTATTTGAGCTACAATAGCTTTCCTATCTGCTTCAATAGCTTAGCCTTATTCTTCTGAACTCTCAGCATTTCCCCCTGCAAAACTGCCCCTCGCTCGCTGTGCTCTACCATTCTGTGCAGGCTCAAGGGACTGTTTCACACGTGCAGTTTCTGAAATACTCAAACCAGCCCATCGGTCACAAACAACCATATGAAGACCAAACTGGCTGACCAGACACTTTTCCCCTCTTCTGATGTTTAATGTGAACATTAACTGAAGCTCTTGATCTGTGTCTGAAAGATTTTATGCACTGTCCTGCCACCACATGATTGGCTGATTCAATAATTGTGTGAATGACCAGGGGCACAAAGGGTTTTTTTCCTTCCAAAGTGCCTGTATATGTGATCAAGACACGTTTGGGTGTTTCTTTAGTTCTGGACTGGAACTACAAAGATAATGTTACCGATAATGCTAACAAGTAACGGACGCATACTCATTTAGCATCATGCTGAAGACTATATGAGCAATAAAATGTACAAAAGAACAAACAGCATCTATTTTTGTCTATAAAAATGGATAAAAATTCACGTATTGCTCAAATTAATGACATGCCTGACTACCACTGCAGCCCAAGGTTTGAAGGCATAATTGAAAATGATTTGGGTTACAATATACTTCCAGTCTGACCTATACATATTATATGTGTAGGGCTAATCGGTTACTTTAGGATGGTGAAAATTGTATGTGGTATGTGATTAACATCCCTTACTTTATAGGTTGAATGTTTTGGTGACACGTTATTTCTTATTTTCCCAAAGCAAAGGCCAAAGCAAAGAACCCAAAAGCCCCCAAGGCCACCAAGGCGCCCAAGCCTCCGAAACCAACAAAGAAGCCGAAACCAACCAAAAAACCCAAACCACCAAAGCCAACCAAAAAGCCCAAACCTCCAAAACCAACCAAGAAACCAAAACCTCCAAAACCAACCAAGAAACCCAAACTTCCAAAACCTACCAAGAAGCCCAAGGTACCAAAGGTCACCTCAAAATATGAAGAAAGTGAAAAAGCCAGCTTTCCTTTCAAGAAACCATCCCTGGAGGAGAAGGAGGAGGATCAAATTCACACAGAACTTGAATTCGACAAATGTACGTACTTGCCAAAAATGCATGATGTCGTTCTGTTTACATTTTGTCATTTTCACACTCCCTAAACTTGGGGTTATGAAATGATAACATGGTCATGTTTCAAATGTAGAGTTGTTGTTTTTTTTTTTAATATTCTTTGAAGTATATCTTCTAACCAGTGATGCCTGGTGGTGATATTAGATTGAATATCTGCCAATAGTTCGATAGTGAAACTATCATTGAGAAACGCATTATATCACAAGATCACCTCAATTATAAGAATGATATGGGGCAAACTATTTCACACACACTCACATGAGGCGGATTTGTGTATCTGAGATGTCTAGTCTGTACTGGCTTCATGCTGTTTCCTCAAAATACCGTAAACCCTTTCATTCAAACCAAAAGCCACAAAATTGACAGTACTGTCATCTGTCCCTTTGGGTAATTTGTACTTTGATTAGTTAATATGTGCGGAATCGATCTGGGGGCAAAACAGGATGATAGAGATAATCCATACTAATCTAAACACGCACAACTGTATGTCATGCCTTCGCAGTCATTACTGATGACGTGTTACAGATGTGTCAGTAAATTGGGCTGGAAATCAGCAGCCCAAATGGAGACCAGATTTAGGAGACAAACCATTAATAGGTTGCATGAATCTATAGTTTGGGCTAGAAGGAAATCAGCCCCAGCCTCACTTCTTCATACCATTCCATGCATTTTTCAAATTATTTAATACATTCATTCATTTATTTAAATTTTTTTGTAAAATAAATTTGCATTTGCATGGATACCAAAAATCTTATACTGATGTCTTTTTTCATTCTTCTACCTATTGAATTCAGACCTTATTACTTTTTTTATACATGGCTTGGTTTAAGCATTCAGTTGAAATCTTTTCTTGTGTTGAGCGAAATTCAAACGTTCACCAAAAGACATCAGATAAGTAAGCTTATAAGTAACGCACTGGCACATATTGGCCACGTCAGATGTTCCCAATGTAATATTTTACGCCTAATTTGACTTTTTCTCCCTTATATTTCATAGATCCTCCCCCCAAGAAAGAAACTCCAATGACGCCTTCTGTTACCAAAATCCCAAAGGAACATGACCCTGATTACTGGGATGCCAGATGTACGTTCATGTGTGTGTGTGTGTGTGTGTGTGTGTGTGTGTGTGTGTGTGTGTGTGTGTGTGTGTGTGTGTGTGTGTATAACCCAGTATTAAGTCAATGAGGACTATGAGCACAGCTGAGCTCTTTTATTTTCCTAATAGATGAAGTTACAGAGCCTGATCTCCCACCTAAAATCAAGGAGGCCAACCCCATCACTGAGGATCCCAGCATATATTTACCCATTCCAGGTAGTCTAAAGATAATTATGCTAAGTGGCATGGTGTAGGCTGAGATGCCTCATGTAGGAACTCCCACAACCCCGAAAAAGTTTGAGACCTGATTACAAATACATGTAATCAGATATACAAATACATGTATACTGTAATGAGAAAATTCTGTGATCAGACAAATAGTGTTAAACCAGAATAATTTGATCAGCTGCATGTAATTTTTGTCATTTTGTGTGTGTGTGTGTGTGTGTGTGTGTGTAGAGGAGACCACAGCTAAACCATTTGTACAACCATGGTATGAAGACTACGATTATTCTGACTGTAAGTTTACAACATTTACTTCAGTGCATGTTGTGTGATGAAAATATATAAATATAAATATTTAAAGCATAATTGTATGTAATATGTTTGTTTCAATCCCACCTTGTCTCTCTCTCTCTCTCTCTCTCTGTCTCTCTGTAATCAGTGGCATCAAAGAAGCTGGAGGAGGAAATGGAGAAAAAGCGTAAAGAGAAGGAGGAAAAGGGTCCAAATATTTTTTATGCCTGTCTTTCGCAGTCACATTTCAGACCTCATTTGGCTTCTTGGTGGTCTGTGCGTTGTGATGTAACAAATGTGCAACATTTAGTTGTTAGTAATAGTAATTTAGCTCCCTGGGATTAAAAAGTGTGTGTAGGTTTGTTTGGGTTTTTTTTTTTTTAAGAAAACCAAAAAAAAAAAAAGTGTTACTTAAAAGTGCAAGTACCTATTTACTGTCTGACTTAACATCTGCATGCTTGTTTGTTTCTGTTTTATTTTTAATATGTGCACATTTGAAGCTTACATTAAATACTAAAGTCCAGCCTCTCTCCAAAACAGCTGAAAAACTCAGGAAAAAATGGGAGGAGGAAGAGGAGGAAGCGCGTAGAAAGCAGACTCCTGTTTATGTCGAACCAAAAAGTAAGTCTTTCCAGAACACGCCGGTTATGTAATAACGTTGAGCCCGAACAGTGCAGCTAATAAATCAGGAATGCATATGATGCGGAATTTATATGTCTACAAATACACTAGTCACATATGCTTTTATTTTCAAGCGGTTTTAGTTACAGAGCTTGTGCGTGGTGCAATAAATGTCAGCTCTTAGCTTCACATCCCCCGCAGTCTGTTTCATGTCCAGCTGGAGCCAGGCCTGCAGTCCCTGAGTGACTCCCAGTGTTGGGTGTTTAAAGAACAAGCCAACGTTTCTGTTGGCTCGTGCTCCATCCTGTTCTCAGTTCAAATGAGCTTCTCCTCCCAAAAGGCCTCTCTCATTCTGGGGTGGAATCAGTTAGTCAGAGCGATCACTCGTTCTCATCCTGCACAAACAGTGACAGGGCTTTCATGACCATAAGCAAAAAATATGCTTCAGATGGTTCGTTGGGGTTAGTCAAGGCTGGATTTGTGTTATTCATTCACGTCTGAAAATGCACGACAATCCTTGAGGTAACAAACATGCACGTTTTCATTTTGGTAGAACGTTTTCAATCAGCTTTGTGACAAGATTATGTAGTAAAGGAATTTTCACTGAAAAACAAAGGTGTTGCCTCATCGCAGTTTGTCCTCCAATGGGCATGGAGTCGCATCGCGTAGAGGACGACCAAATCATGTCCTCCTCAACGTCCCATCATGGATTTGCAGCCCAGAGAGGCCGTTTGAATATGCAGGTGCTGACACAAATCCTACTGTACTGTGCTGTGCTCTGAAAAAGTATTGGCCCTCTTCCTATTGACCTTGATCTTTGCATATTTCTTTAGACAAACCTGAAGATAAATGAATCCGTGTGGGCAAACGCCACGCTGATTTCAAATTCTCCGATCAGATTGGACAGAAGGTTGTTCTTAATTAATTCCTTTTCTATAACAGCAGCTTGGGGAGTAGTTCCAACCACAAGCCAAATTTTGGCAGATTTATAATAATATGCACGTTCTAATGTATAGTAAAATACATACGCAGGGACTTAATAATAGACATTTACTGCATGCTTTGCTGATATGGTGAGGTTTTCTGCGTGGACAGGTTTATTTATTCTACGCTTTGTAACAGTCAGAGAAAAACCTAACGATGGAGGATGCTGCTTTTGTGGTTTCTTGGTAGCAGAATACATTCTCTGACTTATTATCTTCAAGACAATGTGAAGGAACAGCTGTTGAAAGCTGCGCCAAAAGAACGAATACTGCCAGTAATCCATCGCTGATTAATTTCCTATAACAGCTTGTCCCATCATGTTTTATTCCTTACTTCCGTAAATTCCATGTTACTTTTTTTTTTTTTTTTTTTTTTAGTTAATAACTAGTTGTGCGGAAATGACACCTATTTAAATCATAACGATGTTTATTTTGAATAGCTGTGGCTTTGTTCAGTCAGCTGACTCGAATGACCTTTTAATTAATTGTGGTTCATTAAAAAAGAGTTTTGTTTTTTTTCACGCAGGACCAGTTGCTATCGGGTAATGAAATAAATTAATAAAACGATATAAGTTATATTATTTTATACTAGGCATCAAAAACCAGAGGGGGGGGGGGGGGGGATGTTCACAAAATGTACCATTATAGAGGAATTCAGTAGGAGGCCGATACTTTTTCATGGCACTATAATTATAATTTGACTGTACTGCTGCTTTTTCTAACTCAGTATTATATGCGTATGTCAATAACGATGTTTATGACGGTAATAACTTAATACGCTTAAGACATTTAGCAGCATTAAAAAAAAAAAAAAGCTCGATCTACTTTGGTCTGCTTTTCAGGCCTCAAATGACGAGGAAGATGTTTACGGAGGAGCCTGGTGTGCAGACCCCGAGGAGAAGGAACACTGGTTTCAGCTGGACGCCCGGCGAGAGGTGGAGTACACCGGGGTCATCACTCAGGGCAGGAACTCTGAAAAACAGTAAGGAACATATTCTTTATGTTAAAAGTCTTTAATTGTTTGTAGTCATTAGGTCCATTTTGAATGCTAAGCCTCATTTTAGGGACTTGTGTTAGAATATGTGAGCCATTTTGACCATCTTCTAAATCAATATTTCCCAAACTAAGGGTCGTGACCCACAATGGGTCGCCAATCTTTATTTATTGGGTCGCCATTTGGCAGGTTTATTATGTATCAGTGTAGATGTTATGAGTATTCCTGATGTATTTTGTAAGTTTGGGTCCCGCTGTGATGCCAATTTCTCTTTTGGGTCTCGTACTGAAAAAGTTTGGGAACCACTGGTCTAAATCATGCTAGTAGAACTGTGTGGATCGTCACGACTGCTGAACATTGGCTCGGACGTCTACATTTCTAGCTTGTTTAGATAAGGAAATACAGGATGAAACAGTATGAAAAAAGCCAGGATTCTAACCAAATGAAATTTGGCCTTGCAGTGACGACTTTGTTTCCTCGTATTTTGTGGCCTTCAGTAATGACTCTCGTGAATGGACGGTGCTTCATGATGGCTATGCTGAATGGGTGATCAGATTTTTTCTTCTCTTTTTTTTTATATTTTTTTTTACCTCAAGTGATTGATTCTGCACATTATGTAATAATTACTCACTGCCGTGGGTTTCGTGGTACTGTGATACTAAAGCCAGGCTTTAATTAGTCATTATGAATTTGACCCTCTAGCTCTTCTACGGCAATGTTGACAAAGACACTCCGGTGAACACTGAGTTCTCGCAGCCTGTGGTTGCACGATATATCCGAGTGTTGCCCCAGAGCTGGAACGGCAGTTTGTGCATGAGGCTGGAGGTGCTTGCCTGCCCCCTGCCCAGTAAGCACCTAGCTTTCCATCTTAGATGAAAGTCAGGTTTTTTTTTTTCATGTATCCTGCGTTTAAGGACCTTGCACATAAACAAGGTTGTTTTCAACAGATAGTTACCCGATGGAGAATGATGTCACACCCACTGATGACTTGGATTACAGGCATCACAACTACAAGGAGATGAGGCAGGTGAGGCCAACGTGCCCCATTTTCATAATGCAAAGTACCGGCATGTTAAAGTTAAAGGGCAGTCTTCCTGTTTGAACATGTGCAGTGCTCTGCTTTGCCTCTTCACTTGTTCGCAACCCAACTTCCCATTGTTCTCTGTCTCTTTTTTTTTTTTTTTTTTTTAATGCAGATGATGAAAATGATAAATGAAGAGTGCCCTAACATCACCAGAATTTACAACATTGGCAAGAGCTCTCAAGGGCTGAAGATGTACGCGATGGAGATCTCAGATAACCCAGGAGAGCATGAGACAGGTCCAGTCCATTCTGGCTATACATAAATGGGTGATAAATTAAAGAAGAAGAAAAAAGAATAGAGTGTGTCTTTGTTGGGTCACTATGAGGTTCCATGACAGCTTCAGTAAGCCTTGGCATACACCGATATGCCAATATTGTTTAGGTGTTAAGGTTTGCTGTGGTATCTGACACCAAGACAATAGCACCAGATCCTTTAAGTCCTGAAAGTCACAAGGTGGGGCCTCCATGGCTCGGACTTGCTCGTCCAGCACATCCTACAGATGTTCGATCCAATTGAAAAGGAGGGGGAAATACCTTGAGCATTCTGTCATGTTCCTCAAACCATTCCTGAATAGTTTTTGCAGTGGATCATGGCACATTATTCTACTGAAAGAGGTCAATGCCATTAGGAGGTACTGTTGCCAGGAAGACATATATTGGTCTGCAACAATGTTTAGGTAGGTGGTAGGAATCAAATTCACGTGAATGCCAAGGTTTCACAGCAAAACAACATCCCTATACGTAGCAAGCTGTGATACACTGCGCTGTTCTGACACTTTATATAATCATTAACCAATTCAGCAATTTGTGTTCCAGGAGTTTTTCTGTGGGATCGAACCAGACGTGCTAGCCTTCACTCTTCAAGCACATGGACGAGCTCTCAGCGCTCATGACCCTGTCATCGCTTGACTGGTTGTCCTTCCTTGGGCCACTTTTGTAGTACCCATTTTGCATACTCTGTGTTTCGGAGGTGCTCTGACCCAGTCATCAAGCCATCACAATTTTCCTCTTGTCAAAGTCACTCAAATCCTCACGCTTGCATTATTCATACCTTGTAGATGGGGGTGGGGTCATCCTGTTAGGGACCACGCCCATCGGGATAGACACGTTTCATCTTAGAATAAAAGTGATCAGTCAGAAAGCCTGATTTGCAGTGATTCTTCTGTTTAATCTAATTACACTATACGGAACGTGCTAAAGAGAGAAACACACAATGACCCATTACGAAACACGAATGATGCTAAATGCTTGGCTTTTCCTGTCGGCCTTTCAGGTGAGCCAGAATTCCGCTACACAGCTGGTCTGCATGGGAACGAAGTTCTAGGCAGAGAGCTCCTACTACTGCTCATGCAGTTCCTCTGCAAGGAGTACAACGATGACAACCCTCGGGTGCGACGTCTGGTGGAGGGAGTGCGCATCCACTTAGTGCCTTCTCTCAATCCGGATGCATACGAGCTGGCTTATGAAATGGTCCGGAAGGTTCCCGTTGTAACAACCAAAGTTACCATTGTTAATATCCTCTACAATGCATTTGCTTCCATAATCATTGTTTTGCTTTAGGGCTCCGAAATGGGAAACTGGGCACTGGGACACTGGACTCAGGAAGGTTACGACATTTTCCAGAACTTTCCGGACCTTAACAGCATCTTGTGGGGTGCAGAAGACAGGGGCTGGGTTCCCCGCATTGTGCCAAACCACCACATTCCCATACCTGAGAACTTCTTGAATGGCTCAGTAAGCACAAGCAAAGCGCTTTAGGATTATATTTTGAGGATCTTTTGAGAACAACATACCTAACTTTTATGTCAGTGCATTATACTTTCTAGCACCTATAAACAATGGTTATTTCACCAGACTCTATTTTTCTTTTTTTCTCTTGAGATCAGTAAGACTCCTGTATGATCCTATTAAACGGGTACCATCATAATATGTTTGCAGGTGGCTGTTGAGACGAAAGCCATCATCTCCTGGATGCAGCGAACACCCTTTGTTCTGGGAGCAAACCTGCAGGGCGGTGAGAATATTGTGACATACCCATTTGACATGCAGCGCCCACCTCGGGCCACCAGCACAGGTGGACGACCAAACTACAACATGAACGAAGAAACGTGGGCCCGGATCCAGAGGCAAAATGAAGGTGCGCTGCGTGAGACGCCGGATGAGAACATGTTCCGCTGGCTGGCTGTGACCTACGCTCACAGCCACCTCGCAATGACAGAGGCGCAGCAAGGCTCCTGCCACACTGATGACATCACGGGCGGCCAGGGCATCATTAATCGTGCTAGCTGGAAACCTGTCGTAGGCAGTGAGTGAGAAAATAATCATCACTTAGTCGTAAGACTTAAGGAGTCCCACTAGTGTAAATTCTGGGTAAAAAATGTTTCTGTCCACATTTAGTTATTTCCTGCACCAAATTTTTCATCTGTATTCCCATAGGCATGAATGATTTCAGTTACCTTCACACTAACTGCTTTGAGATATCCATCTTTGTGGGATGCGACAAGTTTCCGCATGAAAGCGAGCTGCCTTTGGAGTGGGAGAAAAACCGAGAAGCCTTGCTTGCTTTCATGGAGCAGGTAAGGACTTCTGACAGTGTTTCATAGGGAAACGCCTCGAAGACAAATATCATGTCCTCATCAACACGACGTGTCACATGTCATCAACTAGGTGAACCGTGGAATCAAAGGTGTGGTGAAGGACACTGATGGGAATGTAATCGCAAATGCTACAATATCAGTGGAAGGCATCAGGCATGACGTCAAAACAGGTAACACCTGATAGATATATGCAGTATATACATATATATATATATATATATATAAATGGAGGCCTGTATTCTAAATAGAGTATGTGAGTAGTTTCTGTTCTTGGTCCCGGAGTACCCCTGTCAGTGTCACATCTTGTCTGTAACTCAACTCTACTCTTTTTTTCCCCCTCAAGCTTCCACAGGTGATTACTGGCGTCTTTTAAACCCAGGCGAGTATCGTGTAACTGCAAGAGCCGATGGTTATACATCTCAGACTCGTTTGTGCATGGTAGGCTATGAGGCGGGCGCGACTCGATGCAGCTTCACGTTGAACAAGTCCAACTGGGCCCGGATTAGAGAGATCATGGTCCAGAGTGGGAATAAACCAGTTCGGGTGGTCCCCAGGACCCAGCCTGGAAGCGCACGCAATGCTGGTGCAAATAAAAACAACCAGCCTGCTGGGGCAGGAAGGAAGCCGCTGCGGCGTCTGCGTCTGATGCGTCTGCGCAGGCTGCGGATGCAGAGGCTGAGAGGCAACATGACCACCACTGTAGTGCCCACCACCATCACAACTACCACCACCACCACCACCACCACCACCACCACCCGACTTCCCACCACCACCACGGAGCTGATAACAGAGACCACCGACTCTTGGATGGACTCATGGTTTGATGCAGACAACACAGATATAGCCGATCCCATCGAGCTTGAGCTCCCAGAGACGGAGCCAACACGAGACTACACTTTTGAGTATAGGATAGATGATTATTGAGAACAGATATGAAAATAGACGCCGCCTCGGCAACACTGCAGGTGATATTTCTACAAGCCTTTATCCTCTACCAATGTGGACATCCACTCTGTGGACCAGAATGTGTAAACATGTTTGGATATTGTTCTAATGAGATTTAGCAAAAACCAATCTAAATCAAAGTCCACCTTGTGGTCAGCTTACAAAAGTGCACACTTTTTTTTTTTTACTGTCACGTGTTTTTGTAATAAAAAAAAAAGCCTGGATTACATTATGGTCTGTGGTGTTATTCAACATGTAAATAAAATAGAAGATCATCTGTGATGCATAATGAGCTGTTAAATAATCTCAAGGCTTCAAGTTGAGGAAATCACAACCCCAACATTATCACATTTATATTTATGAAAATAAGTTCACATTGATATAAGGTTATCTGAATGGGGTTAATTAAAAATCTTAATAACTCAAAAAAAAATAGGCAGATGAATAAGGTCAGCTTGAATCTTTGATATGTTCTGTAAGAGGAAACCTCAGGAATGATATTAATAAAATACTCCACAGCTTTAAAAGATAAATAAATAAATAAAAATATTATTGTACAGGTTTAAATAAAAGTATAATAATCGAATAATATTTGTACTTAATAATAATAATAGAATAATAGATTTTTTTAATTTAATAATAGAATTTTAAAAGTTTGCTCTAGGAGTTTTGTTGGCTTGGACGTCAGATTCTGTTGCATTACTTTTATTTTGTAATCCTCTCAGCGCTGTCGTACATTTTTCCAGAGGCTGGTTCCCAAACGGTTTCCTTTTCCACTAGTGCACTATATAAGGTGTGACGCCATTATTTCTTATCCTTTGTAGTGCACAGATGTAGGAAGTGTGGAGCCATTTGTAACACAGCTTTTCTAAGCGGATACTTCTCAGCCACTTAGCGGCCAAGTTTCACAAACGAATATCTGGCGATAACGTTTATTATTTGTAGCACTGCTGTAACGGTTGAATAATCGATTAAAGTCGTGTTTAGGTTTTATTTTTATTAAAAAAAAAAACATGCCTTTCCTCACTTCTTAGTGACGGACTCATTGTAATATATTAAAATTTTAGGATTAATACAGTTAGCAACCCGGCTAGCCTCTGGAGCTAGCTGCTTCACAAGTTTGTTGGAGTGTTTGGAATTAGCCTAACCTAGTTAGCTTTCATTTTCCCTCAACCAAACTTACAGGTAAAAAAAATATTAGATGTCACCAATAACATTGTGTTTAAAACGCGTAGCCTGTTGCTTTTATTGTGGGAGATAATAGTTATCCTGTTGTCCTGTGTTGAATTTGTATTACATTTTTAGTTATTTCTTGCTCGCATGCTAATGGTGTGAAATATTTAAGTGACACGTCTACCGGTATTACGACAAGCCCCGCCTCCTGAGCGTGGATTGGCTGAAATCAGGATTGCCCCTGTCCAATTGGGACCTGACCGCGAGTCCGCAGGCTTGGCCAATCAGAGCGGAGGGAGGCGGGACTCCGAAAGCTGAGGGTTTGTCTGAAAACGGGTAGAGCTAATAACAAATAAAACACCCGCCTATGCTAATAATGCTAAGTACGCGCTAATCCTTTTCTGGAGGAAGCGAGGCGCCGTTTCTGAGTCAGCGCCACCAGGAATCCGACTGAATATTTTTTAAATACTGAAAGTATTTAAATCTACAACGCTGTCAGGGTGTGATTCTGAACTGAACTCATTTGGTGAAGTGATGATGGGATTATAAACCTTATTGTTATGTAGTTACAGTAAGTGTCACCTGCTCAGTGTGTTTTCTGTGCTCAGGGAATGATTTTGCCAGTGTCATGCTGATGTTTATCTCTCTGTGTGTGTGTGTGTGTGTGTGTGTGTGTGTGTGTGTTTGTTTCCAGGTCTGCTGATAACCCAAGCTGAATAAGAACCATGAAGCTCTTCAGTTTGTGTGTGTTGTACAAAGGGACGAACAAGGCCAACCTTCTCAAAGCAGCCTATGATTTGTCTTCATTTAGTTTTTTTCAGAGATCCAGGTAGGTACCTGATGACCTCTTGCTCGTAGATAGGTCAGGGTTTGCTTTCACGTAGGACGTTGGAGACTACCACTGAGAGTCCCTTCTTTACTGGGTGATTTTCTCGTACTTTTTGATAAAACGGTGTGTAAATGGTAAAGTCGTGAGCCAAACTGAACTAAAATTTGTCGCTGTGTTACAGCTATTTCAGGAACACCGATTTCATTGCTCACTTGCTTGTGGTGATGCCCACAAAAATTCATAAACCGTTAAACGCACAGATGGCTGGGAGCACGAAATGAACAGTCGGGGATAGGGTGGAAAAACCAAAATGGAAGTTATTTTGACTCACTTCTGTAGCTGTAAAAAAAATTCAAGGTATATAATAGTACTAGCTGTACCTGCCACACGTTGCTGTGGCGCAGTGTGGTTAAATGGAAAAGAAAGAGAAGAGAAAGCGCACGTTTCTAATAGTTCTTCACCGGTTGCTGTGAAATTTTGACACAACGTTGCATTCGAATACGCGCGTATTTTTTCCCTTGCATTCGCTCACTGAGTGCAAGGGGAAAAAATAAAATGCAATATTTTATAAAAAAAAAAGTTTAATTACCAATTTTAGTTTTCAACAAATAGTGGTCATACGTCATTTCCATTTCAAACGCCAAAAGAATTTTATATATTTAGATTAAAGTTTTCTTAAATAATTACTTCCCAAATAGGTGTTTACTTCTTTTCAATATCAGTAAAATAACTCTCACACAAA
>JAQMCW010000009.1:5241723-5258689 GCA_030068335.1 Chrysichthys cranchii | reverse complement strand
CATTTTGCTATGGCACAAACATTTTACAAAATATAAAATTGCAGAGTGAGTGACAATGTGCACAAATGTTCAAATCTTTACATTTAAAAAAATGTCTGGACTAAACAAACATTTGTTGTGAGATCAAATCAAACCATCACAAAGAGACTGCCTCCAGTCTTTCAATGGCAGTGTTGCACATGTAGAATCTTGTGGCTTACTACTTGTATGAAGATTGTTATTTTTTGGGTTACGAGGTTACGCTTTTGTTGTGGTTTGTTTGTCTGTCTGTCTGTAAGCAGGATTGCGCAAAACCTACCAAACTCGATTTCCATGAAACTTGGTAGAAGGGTGTAGCATGGGGGAAGGAAAAACCCATTAAGCTTTGGAGTGGATCCAAGTCATGGGGCGGATCCACGAATTTAATTTTGCTTTCGCCAACACTGTGAGATACGGCATTTGCGCTATATCAATAATGTCAGAAATTTTAAAATCCAACAGATGGCAGTAAAGTTCATTAGTGATAAAACATAACCAGTGTCGAAATGTGAAGGCTCGACTGGAAATATATCCAGACATATAAAGTAGATGTCGTCGCAGATTCACATCATAGAAGAGTTGCCTGAGTGTCTTCTAGTTGGATATGTATTTCACTTTTATCCATGTGAGCATCATTGCACAAAAGATAAATTCATTAGCTAGCCCACTGTCCAACTCCAAGTACAACTCCAGTGTACTGCCCAGTCCCAAGTATTTGGTTGCCTGGAAACTGACATGGCTAAAAAAAAAAGGGGTAGTTAATGTAATGTAGGGTAATAATGGGTGACCAGCTAGTATTCATGTGAAGTAACAACCATTCTAATATAACAAGTCAATTTAAAAGGGATTTTTCCCCTGGGTCTGAACATGACTTTTTTTACTTTGAATTTTTTTTCCCTTCCTTCTCAGTGTAAGGCTGACCTTTGCGATAAACTGTCCATTTGGTTTGAGTGTTTGCGCACTTTAAAGGTCATACAGGGTGTTTACCATCTGTGCTAGTTCTGTTTCTTAAATTCACTTATCAAATGTTCAGTTCATTCTTTTATGAGCAACAGTACCTAATGTGCTGAGGGAACCATTTAAATATTATTTCGAGAGGTAGCACTTCCTCCAATTCTGTTCACATGAGGTTAAAATTGGTGCATCTAAAAATGCCTGATGCAGCAGAAAAGTATTCTTACTTGCACACAGGACAGCGCCAAGTCCCTCTCTCACAGTTAAGCTGCAGGTACGACTCCAGGTCAAAACACTGCGGGAGAAACACGGATACTTTTATTAATCTATAAAGCATGACATGTTAAAAGTACAAACCCCGGTATTTAGAGCAACTAGTGAGCAGGTTAATTGTTTACTCAAGAAGAAGGAGGAGAGCTCTATGGAGCCAATATACAACAATATATCGGAGCTCAAAAAACAGGCTTAACATGCTTAAATACTTTTATCAGCTTGCAATATACAGCATACATCATGAACCTAATCCTAACCAAACAATGGCTGAACTGAACTGGACTAAGGTTTAAGATAAAGTTCTCTTCATTTCAAAAGCTTTTCGGTGCACAAAGGCAGAAAAGAGCAATCAATCCCTTCGTCTGCTTACCTGTATGTGCCTGCAGTCGTGGCCCCGGGCTGGAAGCTGGATGCGTCGGAAAGTGATTGGACACTTGAGAGAGACCTTGATGGCTGTCTGCTCTACGCCGTCCTCGCCGTTTAGTCCAGGAGTTCCCGGGATGGTTCCGCTGCTGAAGTTCCTCTTGACTGGATGCGGACAAGTGAAGTTGAAGGAGAGTAAAAATGAGCAATGTGTTACTTTTCCCAGGACGTATAAAGGGTGACCTGGCAAGACGAGGGCTTACTTTTGGTGACACAGTGCTCAGCAGGCAGGAGCCTCTTCTTCATGAGACCCTGCAGCACAGAGCGCACCGAGGGCCGGTGGACCAGCTGCAGCACGAACAGATGAGACTGGAGAGGAAGAGGGGGAGAAAACACACCTTTACACACATATTTCATACTTAACATAGTACATGCCTCATGGTTATCACAGGCAGTGTAGTACGATGTAACAAAGGCAAAAGTCCACTTTCCCAAAACACAAGGGTCTAGAAGTTTATATTCTTCTTTACTTTGTGACTCTATGTATCGTTTTACAGGTGTTTCTTTTTCTCAAGTCTAAGCCCAAGCCCAGTCTTATTTTGTTATTCTAAACCTTTTTTTTTTTGGTTATGGCCACATTCATGGTGGACACGAGAAACACAGAGGTGTCAGAAAGCACATAAACGTAAACACTTACACAGCAGCAGGCGGTGACAGTAATCTGGATGGTGTTCCGACCTGGCTGGCACACGTGTTTCAGGTAGAGTGGCTTGTGGGAGGTTTTGTTGTCACCTCGCTCGATGGTGAGGGGCGTGGCGTTCACGCTGACCTGCACCGAGGCCGGCCAGTTGGTGTTCATCTGCCGGTCCTCATGATGGTAGCACTTAAACTGCAACTCCAGGTCCGGTCTAAGCGAACAAAAACATGGGATTCACCAGCACACTACAGAATAAAGCAAGAATTTTAACCACAAAAAGGAAATGTTGAGGCAAAATTTGAGAACTGCATGATAATAAGATAAGGAGCACATCCGTTTTTAAAGACCAAAGACACTACAGTCCTGACCCAAAGATTGAAAATTGCGAATTCACAGGCTGGAGACCTAAATAAAGCTGCCATGAAGCAAAGCTAATCCCTACTCAAAAAAAAAAAAAAAAACGTGTCTTTCACATCCTGTGTCCTTTCTCCTTCAGTAATCACATACTACATGCCGAAAGATTTACCACATGTACAAAAGAGTACATCTATACAGTACTTGCTCAGGGAAAACACTACCACTCAAAACTGCAAGGACAGAGTAACGAATGTCCCAGGAGCTTGGGATGAGACCCGAGTGCGTGACTAGCGCTCCTGACCTCATCATGAGTGTCTTGTAGACGGAGTCGCGCAGCTGGAAGACGTGGTTGCTGACAGCCAGGTTGTGCTCCAGCCGGAAGGGTTCCAGCACCACCCCGTCCCGAACAGGGAAGGTCAGCCGCAGGTCATCGCTTGGGTTCCCTGTAGACAGAGGACAGAGTTAGAGACTGAGCACTTGGATAAAAGAAATACCCTGTTTAGAATTGAAATCTAAAGGTAGCAGCTGATGCACAGAACAGATGTATACATTTTTTAGTTAAATCATAAAATCTGTCAAACTCTAATAATTAATCCTTGCAGAGACAGGACTACTTATTAGAGCATCAGAGAAGCATGAGACAGAGATATCCAACAAAACCTTGGGGGGAAAAGTCTAAAAATGACCAATAACATGTTTTATCCCAAAAAGGATTGTTTTATAGCAATCACTTTGTTATAAATCTGCTCAGTTGTCAAAGTAGCAGATGTTACAGAAGCAAACGTGTCAAGTATAATAATCTGGCAAATATGTTTAAATGTAAAACTGCACAAAGTGTTGTTTTCTAGTCACTATATGCAGGCTTAGCAATACGTCTGTGTATCATGAACTGCTGTAGTCTACATGTAAGGCAATATTGTGCAGGAGTGTATTGAGAATGTATTAAGCCCTGGTACCTGTAGGGGGCTGCATTGTGTTGATATTGGGCTTGACATCAGGGAGGAAAGGAGACTTCACATCCTGGCCGGGCGACATATAAGGTGGCATTGAGCTGCCAGGAGTCATGGGAGGAGTAGGATTCCCTGGCAGGGGTGAACTAGGGTAACCTGGCATCGCCCGTCCAGGCTGAGTGGGAAAAGAAAGGGGGTCAAAAAAACAAAAAAAACCAACAGCAGCAATAAATAATTAATTAATTAATTAATTAATTAAAAAGGAAAAAGGAAAAAAAAAAAACAAGAAAGAAAAAGAAAAAGATAGTGATTACACATGCACATCTGTAACAGTACAAATGCCCATATCACCCGAAAAAATGTTTATTTATATCGCGGCTAATAAAAGCTAGATTAGTCATATGCAAATTATGTTATGCTAACCCACTGCTTCAATGACCACATTAGCATTTTTTGGAGGAAGTGCTCCTTTGAGACAGAGCGCTCAGTGACAAAGTCCGATCAGGGTGCTCCTGAAATTGTTAAATATTAACCGGATGTGACCTGCATACTTATTTACAAGAACTATATATATAAATGTAGACTGGAAGACAAAATGCAAAGGGAAGCCAAAGAGAGAGAGAAAGAGAGGGGGAAAACAAGGAGAGAAGGGACACTGACCCCGTTCACAGCCGCTTGGTTAAACGTGTTGTACCCTCCTCCACCTCCACCCACTCCTGGGCCCAGACTCCCATGGTTGTTGCCTTGCCCGTTGAACTGATCCCCCTGAGAAGTAAATAATTATCTTCAGATCAGTCTATCGAATTGTGAACGGTTGTGTTGTTCAGTCTTGCTTGATCATCGCCCAATGATCACCCTTTTGCTTTGATTAGTCAGTTAGTGTTTACACATAATACTGAAACTATTATTAAAGTGTACTCACCAACCAGTAAACAGTGATTTTAAGGCAGCATTAGTAATTGTGGATGCTTTAAAGCGCTGACTGGTCTTTTGCTATGTGCGACATTTACAAGATCTTTTCATGTTCACTCAGGCAGTAGCACATATCAGATTCCGCCTGTTTCTTTCTTTCTTTCCTTTTTTTTTTCTTGCTCTCACAAAGCGGCAGTTTGTCTGCCACAAAATACAGAAGCAGGAACCTCAACAGCACGAAATCTGAAACTGCTAGCCTGCTACACAGTGGCACAAACTGCTTGCGAAGAGATGCCGGGAGAGCTGTCAAAATCTTTCAAAATATCTCCTGCTGTGATTGAAAGAAAGCCTTGGGTGTTTTACCTTATAATATTGGCCTGTGCTTCCTGGTCCTGCAGGATACTGGCCCATGTTGGACTGCTGAAGCGGCATCCTGTGGCCCGTGTAGGAAGGCGAAGGTGCCGAGCGCTGTGGGCCGGGGCCGTGGTACTGCATGGCCTGACCGGGGTAAGGACCTGCTGCTCCCATCCCGGAGCCGTACTGCTGCCCTGGGAACCCCTGTGAGAGGAAACAAGTCACGTGACTGATCAAATAGATCAAGTAAAGCCGTATGAAGGCTGCCAAACACCAGAGTGCTAAAAACAGTGCCGTGGGAAGAAGGGAGGGCAGCTTTTACTGACTATACAGTAAAACAGCAGACATGGTCAGTGTTACAAAAGTGCTAACAATATGTGTGACTCTTTCTAAATATATTGTAATCCTAACGTCATTTACTCACCGAGTCTGATCATCACACTGTTATGAGGAGGATTTACTTAACACTGAGATATTACTGAGAAACAGCTCAGAGGAAGTTAGATGACTAACAGTGTGAGAATGTGATGCAGGATCTTACACAAAACACAATCGTAGCAGACACCATCATAAACACATCCAGCATTGTCTTTATTACAAAAACATGAAGAGGACGTTCATGGTGTTTGACTATGCATAGAACTTTTCACTAGCCTTCATAACACTGTGGCCGACAACAGTACCTCCTTCTCACTAACCTCAGAGTTGTAAGGGCGCTTCAGACCCTGCTGGTGTCGTGGCGGAGGCCCCTGCTGCGCCCCAGGGTAACCGGAGTGTTGGGGCATACGCTGTCCCTGTGAACTGTACATGCCTCCCATAGAGGGGGGTCTGGAGCCCACCATACCAGAGGTGGCCATGCCTGGTGGGCCGCGGGGTCCAGGGTGGGGCATGAACTGAGTGTTGTAAGAGGAAGCACCACCCATCTGCAAGGCAAAGGAAAGGAAAAAAGGCGTAAAACAACAAAAAGGCCCCTACGCCCATCAGACCTTGCAGGCTTGAAACAATGGCTGGAGATTTGCCTGCCACTGACATGCACTGGGCACAGATAGGAAAACAGCAACTAGGTCACCATCGTGGACAATCAAATCCGCCCTCAACAGCGTGGTTATGATGTGATGTCTACTGCTGGCCCGCCAGTGTGTAAAGTCTGCTTTTATAATGAGAACGGGGGAAAGGCAAGGGAAAACATCTCCTTCTAGACTAATTAAAGCCACATTCTTGGATTGGTATTGTGTGATCTGCTGTTCCACCAGCAGGGGGCACATTGAGTGCCACCGTAAGCTTGCACCACACAATGGTATGTTAGATTTCTCACACAGAGTGCTCAATGTGGAAAAAAGAAATTTGAGATGAAATCTGTACACCTCCATCAACAAGAACACAGCAGATGACATGCTCTTTGTTTGCTCGAATGAAGCAAGTGTCAAAATAAAGGTCATATGCCTTTAGTCAGAGGACATTCCCTTTTTTTGTGCAACGAAACATCCTCTGTGGGCAAGATGACCTGATAACTACTAAGCGCACGAAGACAAACAGGAGATGCTCCTTACAGGTCCGTAGTTCATCTCCTGGTTCTGCTTTTCCTGTATTGCAGCAACAGTCGCCGTAGCGGTGGCGGTCGCTGTGGCAGCGGCGGCGGCGACCGCGGCGGCGGCGGCGGCCTGGGTGAAGTCAGCGGCAGGGCGAACACCGTGAGGAGGCATCCCGAGGGAGCCGCCACCGTTATTGGGGTAACTAAAAACACAGGATGCAAACACAAACAAGCTGTCATTCAAGCTGACTCGCATCATCTCCAATTCAACACAACAGGAGACCATTAGAGGCCGTATTGAAAAACAGATGTTGCGTATTTTGGAGCATGGTGTGTGAGCGTAGCTGATTATGCGTGTTGCTATGCAAAGTAGAAAGCCTCATCGTTAAAGTGTTCCACAGAGCAAAAGCAAATGATCAGAGTCCAGAGATATATTGCTATGCAAATCACTTCCGGGGGGGGGCGCGACGACAACCGTGTGTGTGACTGGGTAGGTGAGTCAGTGCAGGGGCGGGACTCCTCTGTGACACACGCCGAGGCGAGAGAGAGTGCTCAGCCCACGCAGTAGTGACGCGAAACCAAAACCACTGATGTCGTCCTCTTCCCTCGTAGCCCCTGCGAGACCGAATTAACACCAGAACTGACGGCTCCTCTTACCTGCCACCATACGCGGGCCCGGTCGGGTAGCCCCCGCTCGGCCGGCCATACATCCCCTGCTGCATGTAGCCCTTGTTGGGCTCCGGGTAGCCCTGCTGCCCCATGAACTGGGGAGAGTTCATGCCAGGGCTGTTGCCGGGCATCATGTGACCACCAGCTGAATTCCCACCCGGGCCCATAGGAGCACCAAATACCTAACGGGCAGAGAAAGAGTGCACTGGTCATTTATTTGCTCGTGTGACTTGTTTTAACCATTACAAAAAAGTAAAACGTAAAACAGTATTACACCAAGGTCACTGGACCAGAACGATCATCCAGAAAAAAGCCTGGTATCTGGGACTTTTCATAATGAGCAGGATAACAGAAAACCTTTTTAGACCTCAACTGAAAATTATAGACGATTTTACAAATCCTGCACCTGCGAGGACTTTTTCCACTGAGCAAAGTACTGTGACATCAAACACAAGTACCTGCATTCACCAAACAAATAAACGAGTAGTTACTATTGAAAGGGTAACGTATTAGAATAAGGGCATTAAAATAAACCTGCTGTTACAGAAATATCAATCAAACAACTTTTGACCAAGGACTTTTGGCAATTCAGAAATACTGTGGCACAAATCTGTATGAAATGAAATATCTTTAGATGCTGACGAAGCCAGGCTTACCTGGCTGGGTGAAGGACTGGTAACCCCCCACACTGTGGTTACCACAGACAGGGAGCCGGGGGGCTGGTTGGTGCCTTGCTGCCAGGACGCTGGGTCATAGGGGTACGAGCCGTCACTGTGAGAGAGGGACAGCAAGGATGGCAAGGACGCCAAAGGTTAGGATTAGCGGAAGAGACAGAAAAATGCTAGCCTTTCCCTCGTCCCCCCCGTGTTCACACTGCTCCCTTTTGGCCATGTGACCGGGCAGGTGGTGGATGTTTGATTTACCTACTGGAGGCTGATCTGATTGCCGAACCGACAGGGCTGAAATGACATAATGGATTTTTACGCTCATGTCTTCATGTGATACTGACATATGGTGATAACAGAATCAGTGTGTGTGAGTCTGTTAGCGAGAGAGAGAGAGAGAGAGAGAGAGAGAGAGAGAAAGCGTGTGTGTGTGTGTGTGTGTGTGTGTGTGTGTGTGTGTGTGTGTGTGTGTGTACCCGCGCGAGTGTGTTTGGTAGTGTTTGTGTGACTTTAATGATGCTCTAGAGGTGCTCGGCGCAATGTTTCCATGGCGACTACAGTCACTTAGAGACAGGAAAGAGTAGCGATGCCAAGGGAGGGGTTTTTGTGTGTGTGTGTGAGAGAGAGAGTGTGAGAGAGAAAGAGAGTGAGTGAGTGTGTTAGTGTTCACGGATGTGTGTGTATGTGTGTGTTAGTGTACCTACTGTTTTCTGTATAACTGGATCAAGCCAGATTGCTCTCATTTAATCCTTCCAAAATTAGCCAAACTACATTAAGGCGGTGCAAAGAATCAAAGCGGAAAAAAAAAAAAAAAATACAGCCGGGAGAAAATGATCATTGTGTGATTACGCACCTCTCATTTTAGCTTCGAAATGAAACTGAAATATTAATTCTGCCGGAGCGGAGGTATTTTTTACAAGCATCCTAAAAGACTTAAAATGCCATGCAGCTTAGTGCTTTTTACTAGCATCAGGGTCATGAGCACAATATTTTTGTTCATTTATTAGTCAGAGTAGTAAAAATGGCATGGAGAATAATCAGGTGCTAATCAGAATCATAATCAAGTCTTCTTTCTGAAGGAGGAGCTCCCACAATAAACATGTTTTCTTTTTGTTCCCTATCTTTAGCACAAGGCTAACAGTGAGATCTTGACTAACAGTTAACCCTGAGCACCCTTTCACACTTGACATATTAACAGCACCAGTGTGGAAGCTCCACAGCCCTGCTGAATGCATTTCCAGCTTAACAAGAGGTCATTAACGCTGGCCGGCGGCCCACAGAATATTGGGGCTCAACGGCAGACATGACCGATGTCCTCCAGCAGTTGGTGGTCGTGTGAGCGGACCAGTTTGCCATCAGCGGCACAAAGCATTCCATGGGAGGCTGAGGGTTATTTTCTGAAAAGAAGAAAAAAAAGAAAAAAAAAAAAAAAAAACACACCAGATGCTCTTCCATCATACAACCCCCCCCTCCCTCTAGCCTCACATCAACCCACCCGCACTGAAACAGGAAACCGCTGTTCCGGAGCCAAACCCAAAGGCACCCAATCGTCGCAGAGCTGACAGCACAGCCAATCCGAATTCAACCTCGACGGCTGACGCTGGGCGAATGACAGGCGAGGATTCGGCGCGCTGTTGAGGAGTAGCGAAGCCATCACCGCTGCGGTTCTATTGTAAAGCCAACGTTCTCGTTTGATATGTGGATAATTATGTTCCTTCACTGAACATTTTCGAAAATCCTGGACACAAAGAGCACTACTACGAGAAGCAAAGAATCAGATCTACTCATTACAGTAAATACAGAAAACATACCCTGGATGTTAAGTGATGCATCTTATATGCTGTGAACAGTGAATGGACATGTGTGTGCTACGTCGGCGATAACCACCAAGTGGCCAGAAGGGTTTTAAGGGCATGTGGCTTTGGAGTCTTCTAGAAACGTGAGGAAACAAGTGACAGATCAAGAAATTCAGGGGCTGGAGTGTGCCATTTTTGAGGAGGAAGTGAGTGTGGGTGAAGTGTGGAAGAGACAGACCGAGAGAGAGAGCGAGAGAGAGAGAGAGAGAGAGAGAGAGAGAGAGAGAGACACACAGTGTACTTGCACGTGAAGAAAAAGAGAGCAGACAGTTTTTGTTTGTTTGTTTGTGCATGCACACAATCATCACACGCACCTGTGTGGCGTTGGAGGCAGGGCAGATTTCATGGAGTTGATGGGGTTCATCGGAGGAACGTGGGGGTCAGCTGAGAACCCCAAATCACCTCAACCTGGCAGGCAGTCTGGTAGACAGTGAGCGAGAGACAGAGACAGAGAGAGAGAGAGAGAGAGAGAGAGAGAGAGAGAGCGAAGGGGGGGGAACAGGCAAAATGTCAGATTGACTGAAACAAAAGGTGTTTTTGTTTTCGTTATGAGTCACTGAGGGTATGCGAGTGCAGTGGCGTCGTGCAGCTTCACTTTGACGGCTGCAGCTCAGCCCCTTCGGCGGAACGGGTTAATCACCAAGCGCAGAGCGCTGGGACCCATCTCCACTCACGCCCACGCTTCAATAACACACACATTTCACAAGCAGTGCTCGAGCTGCACCGATCACAGCGCTAAAAATAAAGACCACAAAAAAAGCTTTTCCAGAGAACACACAATCCTCTCCGATTCCCTCTCGGTGCTGGGGACGACAGAGGACTCGTTTCCAACTGGGAAGCTCAAGAAGACAAAAGCAAAATTACATTTAAAACTAAAAAAAAAGAGTGTGTGTTTTCTACTAGAGGGATCGAGCTGATAGATTTTGGACACGTTTGTGGGCAAGCAAGTACACCCTGCTCCAAACACCACTGGCTGGCTGTAGATTCCTCCTCTCCATCGAGAGAGAGAATGAGAGAAAGAGAGAAGGAGGGAGGGAGGGACGGAGGGAGACGATGGGGCTATTTATAGCACTTTGATTTCAAAAGGAAGAGAAAAATGCAGTGTGGAAAAAGCAGCTCAGGATCTTGTGGCAGTCTGTGTGTGATTCGAGCCCTCCTTGAAGATAATGCCTTCAACCCCCCATCAATTATTCAGAGTGACCGGGGGAGCGCGTTTGAAGAAGAGGCGGCATCGCTGGTTCTTGTCGGGCGTTTCGTGGACGGACGCGTGTGTGTGTGGACTGCAGTTGTTAAGTAATGACAACACCCCCACCTCCAAACACACACCCCTTCATCAGAGCATCATCCTATCCTTTTCTCTTGTTCCATTCCTCTGTGTCTGTCTCGAGGGTAAGCACCATTAACAGACATGCTAATTTGCTGCAAACATCAGTGCCCGTCACCCCCCAGACACACCCCCCCATATCCTCCGCCCCCTTCTTTCTCCTCTCTCTTTCTGTACAGATTTAGGTCAGACACCCTACAGCTTGGAAAAGAGGGATGGAGAAAAGGCTGAGCAGGGAGGAGGGGAGAGACGGAGTTTATCCGCGAGAGGGTCACCTACAGGGATAATGAGAAGAGGAGAGAACTGATGTGTGTGTGTGTGTGTGTGTGTGTGTTCGCGTGTGTGATTAGTAACAGAAGGGGGGGGGGTGTTAGATGGATGAGCTCCTCCAAAGTCGTGTTTTGATAACCACTTGATTGAAGCAGGCTTAGTAATATTAAACACGCTTGCCCTGGCCTCTTTTTCAGCCACGTGCCAGCACGCAGTTTGTTCAATCGCACGTCTCCATCTTGCCACATTGCAACTACTTCATGAGCACGTGGACGCATTTATGCGTTTAGCCTCCTGACGACGCCCTCACCATGCTTTATAACGTCTCGATTTAATTAATGTCCGCCGCACGGCTGATGGACTGAACTGTCTGCGCTTAATTAGGCCCGCACTTGAAAAGCCAACCTCTGTGATTATTAGCCACACGCAATCGAGAGCCCCTTCAGCGAAGGAGCAGCCATCCAAACCGGTACTACAAATTACAGTAACGCTTCTGCTGGTGTGGCTGAACGCACCACTGCAGCGTTCCCTCTCTCTCTCTCAGTCCCTCGTAAAACCACGCATGCTGCCTTCTGAATGAGCAGTTTGAAGTGCACAAAGCATAAGCTATGCGTCATGGTGGCAGCTGAACGAAGGCGCGCGCACACACACAGTTTGGCACCATGCAGACATCACGCACACGCAAACACGCACTCAAACCACTGGATCTTATTTACGAGCCCCTGGGTAGCACACTTCAGCATCCTGAGCTCGCACTCTCCTCGCTCTCTTTCTATGTGTGTGTGTGTGTGTGTGTGTACGATGGATAATAGCACAAACTGTTCTTACTCCACAAGGAACAGAACACGCTGTTCTTTCTTTCACTCTTTCCTAGGTGGTTTTATCCATCTCTCATTCCTCCCTCTGTCTGCACTTTACAGATCCTGCTGCTGTGCCGCCACCCCCCCATCACCAGAGCACACTTGCTAACAACCATCTCCCTGCTTTTTCTGAAATCTGTGTCGACCCTTACATGCTGCCATTCCGCTCTCTCTCTCTCACTTTCTGTGTGTGTTCGTGCGTGCGTGTTGAAGGTTGCGTCCTCTGCTCGAAATTCAGGCAGGGACACTAGTTCCAGGGCGGCGCTGCAGGAGTGTAGACGCTAGAATGAAAAGGCTGAAATGTCTAATATGTACTCTACTAGAGCGCAGTTCAATTAAACAAGCATGTGCACTGAGCATTTACTAAACGCCTCCGCTTTTCTAGCCGGCAGCACGCGGAGGCCCCGCAGGCTTTTTTTTTTTTTTTTTTTTTTTTAATTTTTATTTCCTCCCAGGCCGCAGAAACGGCTTCGTGTCAGCGTTCTTAAAACCCAAAGTGCAGATTCAGCTCTCTGAGGGGACGGTGTGCTTCAAGTGCACAGCCATGTAGTGGAGCAGAACGGAGACCGGGCGGGAAAGGAGAGATTCTACCCCCGGAAACTGCTGGGGAGAAATCTCGTCCAGGGTGGACCTTGGTGTTTGACCTGTAGGGTAATGTTTAACAGTATCAAGTTAAAACAACACAAGCCCTGTCTCTTCATCGAATGGATTTTCTTTTTGTAATGTCTACTTAATCATGAGTCAATAACTCAATGTGGAGCGTCACTGAAGACAAAAATGAGCTAATGACCCACTTGGGATTGCCGTCCAAAATGTGCCATTTGTCCACATGCCAAACTGGGGAACAACTCTAGTCATGTGACCAAGTAGCAGCCCCTCCCCCTTTGTGGCCCCAGGCTGGTGGAAGAGTGAAGTTTAGAGCCCTCCAACACACACACACACACATACACACACACGTACGTTTAGGCGTGGAGACACACGGGGGAGGGTGGCCAGGGGGAAGGGGATTAGGAGCCACAGGAAGACTGGGTCTGATAACACATTCCTGCACAGACGCGCACACACACACACACACACACACACACACACACACACCCCCGAGTTGACCACACATTTGACAAGCACTGCAAAAATCATTAACTATGCCACACCACTGGAAATAGAACAAGTTAAAGACGATCAGGACCAGGGACGGGCAGTTAAAGGCAGTTGCACACAAAGGGTATAACAAGACAAAAGTGAATTAGCAAACCAAAAGATTCGCGATGCCATCTGTCAAGATCTGTCCTAACCTGTGAGAAGCTGAGGTATTTCATATGTAATCTGTGGGCTGTTTTTATTTGTGCACAAGTGGAAAACCACCTGCACTGGGGTCTTGAAGCGCCTCGTTTATTGCACCAATTACTCTTCAAAGTGCTGTTGGATTAGCAAATCCCACTCGAGTGCTGGGTCAGTTTTAAGCAGACAACAAGTGATGATGCTCCCGCCTGGAGGACGCGACGCTTAAGCACAAGATAAAGACGGACAAAGATGGATTTCCCTCCTTATTGTCGTGTTTACCAGTGTAAAACTGTGGGGTTCTTGTCATTGCTAGGGTCTGGTAGCTACGGTCAGTCAGAACGTGGCCATGAACCCTGTGCCCGCTAAAGAGATTGTGCTTTTGGCAGGAGATTGCGAATTAAAATATTGACAACATGGATGTCATGAAGCTCAAAATACATATACACAGATCAGCCATAAAATGGCAAATATCGTGGAGGTTTCCACAAGATCTGCTGTTCTGGAGATGCTCGGCGCCGGTCGTCTAGCAAGCACAATCTGGCCCTGGTCAAAGTCACTGCGAAGATGTCGACGAGAATGGACTGTTCACATCCTGCATAATATATCCCACCCCTCGTCAATGGGGTCAATGTTATTCCCTTCTCCTTCCAGTGGTTTTAATGTTATGGCTAATCGGTGTACATCACACCCCATGTGTCTTCGCGGTGTGCTAGGTTTTGTTGCCTTGAGGGAGTGATAAAAACCTGTGAACAAACATGCAGAAAGCCACCGAGGAGAAGATTTTTGCAGCCATCCAAACAATCGCTTACAGGTGAGGTTCTGAGACAAGCAGATGTTCGGGAATGTCCTGTGCTTGATACGGATCTCCAGCTCACATCACCTCTGCGGGCTAGCGATTTCTCACCTGCGTGCGCCCGTGTTTCTGTCGCCCAACCACTGATCACGATTGTTCCGAAAGACGAATAGCACACCTCCGGAGACACGAACGAAACCATCGTCAACGTGCGAGGGCTTGAGAGTATAGGATGTTGATGCATTGCATAGGGTACAGCGAAGGGGGACGACTATGCAAATGTCGTCTCCCGGGTCAGCTGTGTTTGCACAGTCGTCAGTCATGTGCTTACGGCTTGTTTGGCTTTCTCATACCTACAGGCCTTGTGTGCTCAGATCGCATACTTCGGACACCTCCCTTTGAATAAACGGATCAGACGTCACCGCGGAGCACGGGGTGAGGTTTAAGACCCAGCCTTTCGTGCCGGCATTATAATCCCTCGAATCAAGACGCGACGGTGTGACAAGCCCGCCGTCTTCAGGCCGAGTGCCGTAACTCCGAAGAGAATCGCGCAGATGCGACGTCTCCCAAGCATCCGTGTTCTGCGAGGCATCTGTAAGTAGTTTGTACGTTTGTTTGGGACTAGCCGAGGGGCAGGCAGCGAGCCAAGGCCAAGGAGCTGCAGCGGCAGAGTGGAACGAGACAGTCTCTGCTCAGCACAATTAATGGTGCAGTGAGAGTTTTCTCCAGGTCAAGTGTTCCACCCTTTTTCCTTCCGCTCTCGTTCTCTATTCACGAGTCCAAAGTTTCAGAGGAGTACTCCATCTCCACCCTAGTCACCTTAAAGAAAAAACCGAGCCCAGTAAACGTTCAGAAACGCCCTCATGCCTTTGCTTTCTCTCATACCTCTTGCTCGCGTGTGGGAGTGGATTGGGCTTGCCCGACACTAATACAAGCACGACACGCTTTTGTTGCAAACAATGGTTTATATTGTTTAGACAGGAAACGAAAGTAAAAAGTGTTTATGAAAATTGAGTGATTAACGATACCAAATAGGATCAATGGATATCGTTTACACTGATTAGCAAAATCAAGAATAAATTTTACCCACGCTCAAGACTGACAAGTTGCTGACGATCAACCCTGATCAGGTGCCAAGACGGCCAAAAACCATCTACCCAGTAAAGCCTACATGCCTTTGAGGGCATCTTGACAGTAAATCTGTGCGCTCATGTATTACACAAAAGCAGCAGCTCCGCAAGTGCATTCATTTGCCCCTTCACCTGATACTGTATGAACAATAGTTAGGATTAAAGAGGTAATCATATTTACGCTGACTTGCCCAATCACATACTCTTGTTGCATTACATATCGAAATAAACGTCCCCAAATGATCCACACATACAGAAATGGATCAAAACCTCGTTCACAGTCGTAACATTTCTCAGATTTCCTTTACAGAATACCGCTTATGGTGTTGAGCAGGATCTCCCGGCGCTCTAAAACTCATTTTCCCTGCATGGGCCGCTTTGAATCGAGCAGCCGTGAATGCAAATGGAGCCACATTGTATTGATTCCTCTTTAACGACTTCGTTACGCCGCCGACTGTCCGTTCTAAAAGCAGCGTCGGCTGGTTCGTTCAAGGGCCTCCGCTTGATAAACTCGGTTTCTCCCCCTCCTACCCTTCCCCATGCTCTCTCTCCCCTGCAACGTGACTCACTCTGCACAGTGATGGCTTTCTCTCTTTCGGTGGTGTAGAGGGGAGAAAACAGATTGACTGACTGACTGTTCACCTGATTAACGGTGACACAAGCACCCGACGGAGACCGGCGCACAGACAGCTTACTGCTGCCCTGCCTCGCTGACAAAAGCCACATTATTCTTGGAATATAGGGGCAAGAGAGGTGTGCTCCCGAGGGAGCTACCGCACTCCATTATCTGCGTGCTGAATGATCGTCGGCGCTGTTGCAACCAAGAACCGACGCCGTGCTCGTTCCAGGACTCGTTCTCAAGACGCTGAAGGAAAAGGACACCGAAGGTCCTTTCAACATGCTTACAGTTTTAGAAGACTAAACCAATAGAGAAGTCAAATAAAAATGGTCACACCTTTTCAAAAGCTCTTTGTTTCACCTTGTCCGTACGCTGCCAGGAATTAACCGGTGACGTCTAGCTTTGAATAATCAACACCGGCCTCGGGGTAATAAGGCCAGCTCAGCCTCTTAGGCTAAACTCCGCTTCAGTATGAGATTTTACACCTAGTTGATATTCAGAGCCTTACCAGCCTCACTGTCGAACCAACGGTGCACGTCGCCATTCAAGACGGAGATCAGACTAAACATTTCACGAGGGGAACGTTTACACGAGACGTTTCTCCTCTTTTATTTATCCAGAGAGCTCTCGAGGTGAGCTCGGGACACCGTTCACATGCGTGGCCTTCAGGCTTAAAATAGAGCCATGAGGATGCATCTCTAGAGCGCAGCTCGCAGTTGGTGAGAGAAGTGCATGTGGAAAGAGCCACACAAGTCCGCAAGCCACACGGGGCACTGAATCTGCTTCAGATCACATGTGAACGAATCCCCTTTCTGACCCACGTCAACACTTGAGGTCAACTTGATCGCAGACTTGTATAGGCTACGGTGGTGAATAAACAGCAGCTACGGATAAACGCAAGCAGACGTGCGCGCATGTGGCCTTCGCACATGGTCACTTTGGGCTGATTACTGAGCAAGCCCGACTAAAAGATCTGAGGATGTTCAAGAAACGCAGCTGGCTTTCCAGGAAATAAAACCTCACACACACACACACACACACACACACACACACACACACACACACACACACACACACACACACACACACA
>JAQMCW010000009.1:5197828-5208107 GCA_030068335.1 Chrysichthys cranchii | reverse complement strand
AAGTTATTTCAGTGACCATTGTGGGTTTTTCTTTCTTTAACGGAAGGGTACCAACAATTTTGTCCACGTCTGTAACTGCTTTAACAGGAGAAACTGAACCTTTGAAAAAGGATCACTTTTCCACATAGTCCACACAGATGCATTTTTTGTATCATTCATCGAGCTTCTGGATTCCTGCATAGAAGTTGTTTTTTGGCTGCTCCCGAAGCCAGGTGAGCACCGCTTCCTTTATTTCATCATCAGAGATGAATCTGCAACTGTGCAGCGCCTCCTTCAGTGGACCAAAGAATATAATCATCGCTCGGCACCAGATCCGGGCTGTAAGGAGGACGTGGGAGACGTTGGAACCCGAGCCGTTGCACTGTCTCTACTGTCTCTGGTGCTGTATGAGGACGTGCATTGTCATGGTGAAGCAAAACTGTTTTGGACAGCGTACCTCTTCTTTTGCTGCGAACCGTAGGTTTAAGTTCATTTCGCAGCAATTGCACAGTAATTTGCACTGTTCACTGTTTGCTCACGCGCTTGGAAATGCAGCAGAACAGGAACCTTCATGTCCCAAAACCTTCATGTCCTCAACATGATTTTCTTGAGGGAGGACTCACTTTTGAGTTTCTTCTTCACTGGAGAAGATGGATGTCTCCACTCCACGCTTTGTCTTTGGCGCTCTGGGTCGTCGTGTCATTTTAAAATTGCCTTTAGTTTTTGATTCTCCCTCGTAAATCCAATAAATCTAATTGGTTTGTATGCCTCAATATGGAGACACTAGACAGCTGATAACCAGGCAGTTTGAAACACACAGCATGACCTCGTTCTAAGAAGCAAGGTTAGTTTCCAAGTCATATAATCCAAGATGTAAAACACTTACCCAATACCCCATACTCGGAGAGTGAGCTATTGCACACGGTGTAAGGAGCCTGGATTTGGTCGATGTGATTCATTGGGATGCAGGTTCTCTTGTCTACGTTCTGATCATGCAGTACATGGTGGCGGTGGCTGTGGTCAGAACAAAGACTGTCCGTTAGGCGAACTACTAGCAATCTGGTTAAATCTAAATCTGGTAACTGCTGGTGCAGAACCTGAAGGTGCCTCTCTCCACGTCCTGACCGCTGAGCCGCACGTGGATGCCCTCTTTCAGCAGGGAGCCAAATGCCATGTACTCGCCCAGGGCCCAGTCCACCGTCCGGTTCTTCACCATCGCCTCTCTGCTCTTCAGGATGCGGCTCAGCCCTTTGTAAGGAAAGAAAAGCGGATTTAGTTCTGACAAAGCTGATGTTTGTTCATGTGAAAAGTGGTGACGCTTGAACACACCTCCGTGGATGGTGAAGCCATCAACAGGCACAGAGGAGGCCACTTTTCCGATGTGGACGAGCTGCTCTTCGTCAAGGCCGGTGGAGGGACAGCTCATGCTCTTAGGCTGGCCATCCAGAGTGAAGAAATCTGCATACACATTCATTCCCATTTAAGTCAATGAGGATACATCTATGCATCTTAGTTACTGGTACAGAAAGTTTGGGTTTGGGGAGCAGAGGAAAAAGCACCGCTATAAGATTGTTATGAAGTAACCCTATGGTGATAATAAGTAGCTTTAATCCATGACGCACTGGCACACAGAAACATACCAGGCCAGGGAGAGTCAAGCCAGTGTTTAATGTGAAGGATCTTCTTGTCTTTGGAACGTGCATAAGCTTCCTCGCAGATCTTGTCATAGTTGGCAACCTCTTCCTAAAGAAACACACGGTCGAGGACATATGCCTTAAGATTCCCAAAATTTACATAATACACATAATGTTCATGTCTCTAAGTGCTGAACTGTGTTTTGATTATCGCGTTATTTGTATACGTCCTGCCATCCGACCTCGTACTCCTGCCCGGTGACGACTCCCTCCGAGACGAGCTTCTCCGCATATTTCTGCAGCGCAGGCTTCTGCGCTTTAATCTGTTTGTACATCAGTGGCTGCGTGAACATCGGCTCATCCATCTCATTGTGGCCGTTCTGCCGGTAACATACCTACAAGTCCGTCCACGTGTCAAGGATACGAGATGTCAGCGTAAACTGTGTGATTACAGACCTAATGTTAGAATGTTCCTTTTTAGTAACACAGAGCGGGGAGTCTGTGGCTTACCAAGTCCACCACTACATCTTTATGAAACGTCGCCCTCCACTCGGCAGCAACGTTGCACACGTACATCACGGCCTCTGGGTCATCGGCGTTGACGTGAAAGATGGGGGCATTGACCACCCGGGCTACGTCAGTGGGATAGGGAGAAGAGCGAGCCACACGTGGGTCAGTGGTGAAGCCAATCTAATGAAGTAACACAAGATGGTTGAGGGATTTAAATATTCCCTGATACAAGACCACGTCTGAAATTAGAAATGGGACGCACACCTGGTTGTTTACTACTATGTGTACTGTGCCATGAGTAGTGTAGGAGGGCAGATCACTCAGGTGAAAGGTCTCGTACACGATGCCCTGGCCGGCAAATGCTGCGTCTCCATGCAGCAGAATAGACATCACCTGTAGGGAAGCCAACAGAAAGGTTTCCACGTTAATGCTGCTACAGCGAAGCAGATTAAGACATGTTGCAAACCATGTTCTCGTAAAGTAATAAAGCTAGTCGGGCAAGATTCATAAAACAAATTAAGCACAACATACTTAAGACAGGTGACAAATTACAGGAAAAACCTGAATAAATATTTGAAGATGGTGCAGATGCTTCTGGGACAGATGTACTGTAAGGTACAATTAAACAAGTGCCATCCTAGGACCCTCTGTGGCATGCGTAAAAATGCTGAGAAGGCCTAGATTTTGGATTAAGATGCCAGGAGAAAAAGCTTCAAGTGAATTTGAAAAAGGGTTCAACTGACGACTGATCTGGTCATGTTTCAAGAGTAATGGTGACTTACAGCCTGAAGTAACATCTGGATTTAAATCGATGGGCAAATTTCAGCGTATATGGTTGGAAAGTGCAGTCACAGGTGCACATTCTATATTCATGTGTGATATACAAGGAACAACAGAAGAGTGACAAGGAACAACAGAAGAGTCTTTAGGTGAAGGGAATGATGATTCAGGATGTAAGCAAGAGCGAGAAGGGGGAGGGAAGTTACAGCGGGGCCGCACGGCATAAACACCTCATTGCAAAGACAAAAGCGCATCTGAAAAAGGCCCTGTTCTACAGGGATGTGAAAAAAGTGATACAGTCACATGAGTCATCCTTGTTCAACCATATTCTCGACGAGTGGGCGAGAGCATGACACCAAGAAAATGGTACGGGGGATGATATTTTGCTGGTGCAGTTTGTGTCCAACTGTCACTGCAAATCAGTACCAAGTTGTTCTGACTGAGCACCTTTAACCTATCGGGAAACATTTCTACCTGACGATTTTTACCATCTCTTCCAGAATGATCCAACACCTTCAGACAGCGTGTTGTTTGCCCTTTGATTTCGGGAACATTCCAAGTTGTGCACATTTGAAAGTAATGTGCATTCTGGTTTCAAGTCCCAGACTGTACTTAGGACCCAATGTCAGCTATACGATAAAGGCTAATATTATTTACTTTTAACAACCAAGCATGGGACAGACTTAGAATTGAATAGGCGATAAGCCATTCACATGATATGTACATATTTTTAGAACGGTGTATGCAACCGTTGCCTTAGCAATGTGTCAACATGAGCGTTTAAAGGGCACGGCATTGAACAAGACCATACAATCTGTCCTGAGCAGTATACAGGACGTGAACATGTGTTTTACGGTTTAACAGTAACATTTAAGTTATGAAAATATATATAAATATAAAAAAGACTGCCTAAGCATTCTGGGATAGAAAGACAGACAGTAGTGAGTGCAGACCCTGTTGCCTTCGGTGTCTCCGCAGTAGAACTGCTCGGCCTTGGTCTTGCCCTGCACTACCGGGTTCACTGCCTCCAGGTGAGACGGGTTGGCCACCAGTGACAGGGTGATGTTGCGGCCGGTCATGTGGTTAATCCGTCTGTGGTACATTCCCAGATGATACTTCACATCGCCTGAACCCTGCCAGGTAGACAATGGACGGGAAACACCCAAAGAACACGGAATGAAATGCTGACAATGTTCCAAATCCTGTTTACACCGCCGTAGGGTAAGTATGACCGAAATGTATTGCCCCATAAAACCACTGGAATTCTAAGACTGCTTTTCCTATATTTTTGTTTCATTTCATTTTTTCCACGCATTTTGTCCTCTCACTTGGACTTGTCACTCGGCGTGGCAAATAATGAACATATGGTGAGCAATTATTTCACAATACTATTTTCTGTAATATTATAAACCTATATTTTAAATAATCACAAAGTGAACCTGATTTGACAGTAAAATTTTCAGAATTCACTCACATCTTCTGCTGCTTAATCCTGTTCAGAGTCGTGGGGGGAAGCTGGAGCCAATCCCAGCTGACTTGTGCGAGACGTGGGGCACACCCTGGGCAGGTCGCCAGTCCACCGTAGGGACGACACACACACACACACACACACACACATTCACATCTATGGGCAATTTAGAGTAGCCTATTAGCCTCATCCCCTCTGTGCATGCGTTTGGATTGTGGGAGGAAACCAGAGTACCCGGGGGGACACGGGGAGAACATGCAAACTCCACACAGAAAGGCGCCCAGGTCGACCCCCGGGGATCGAACCCAGGACCTTCTTGTTGTGAGGTGACAGCGCTAACAGCACTGTCATCATCATCATCAACGCTGTCTACCAGCCACAGGGCGGCAATAGCTGGCTAGGAGATGCTTCCAACATTCCTAGCTTCCATGACCGTAATTTACCCCGAGCACTGGCCAGGACTCCTCGGCGGCACACATCGCACATTCACACCTGTGGGCAATTTAGAGCAGCCAATCCACCTAATGTGCATGTCTTTGGACTATGGGAGGAAACCAGAGTACCCAGAGGAAACCCACGCAGACACAGGGAGAGCATGCAAACTCCACACAGAAGGGCACCCAGGTCGACCCCCGGGGATCGAACTCAGGACCTTCTTGCTGTGAGGCGACAGCGCTAACAGCACTGTGCCGCCCTATTCTTCTTCTTCTTCTTCTTATTATTATTATTATTACTAACTTTATCTTGATCTCCTTTCAATGTTATTCATTTTCTAAACATGACAATGCTTTTAATATACAAAATATTTGTAGAAATTAAATAAAGTATCATATACATAATATAATCCCAAACAGAACACTACTATGCTACTGAAAAATTGTCCGCAAACCTGTGTGTGTATATAGTGATTCTATGTATCATAGAAATGCCTTTGAGAATCATGATTATTTAGTGGCTGCAGACTGCATAGCAATTATACAACTCTAAATAATTGGAATAATTGGCTCAGGACAGGATCTCTTCCAACAATTGTCAAGAACAGCCTGAGATTTATGAACAATACGACCACCACCTGCCAATCGACTATAATGTGGTAGCGTTCAGGAAAATGTCAGGAGGAAGTCGAGTGAATTTTGGGTGTGGTCAACAATTTGGGGCCTGAGCTAAATTCAAGTGCATGTTTCTCACCGTACCATACATCTTTTTGAGCTGAAATGCTTTTACAACCAGTTAAGAACAAGCTAGGAACCACCTGCGACACCAAAGCAACTGTCAAACAATACCGTATCGGCTCCTTAGCACCCACGTTATCACGCGCCACTGTAAATAAAAAAATGTCACCTTTGCAGATATACACAGCCGATTTAAAACCAGCTTGGGTATTCAAGGTTATGAGCACTCATGACTAGCATGACTAAAAGAAAGAAAGAAAAAGAAAAACAACCTCATCAGCAGCCTCGAGCTTGGAATCAAACTGACAGAAGATCTGCTCCAGCTCTTTACGGATGACGTTGGCCAGCACATTCAATCGTCCTCTGTTGGGAAAGGATTACTGAAGTATAAACACGCTTGATACATGCAATCTTACGTGAACTTTCACAAGCTTGTTCCGTGACTAAAATGTGGCAAACATTCTAATCTGTGTGAGGAAGAAATCTGAGAATCATCTGTGGTACCTGTGAGACATGCCCAAGATCACGGACTCTACACCGTTCTCGCTTGACTTGTCAATGATTGTCTTGAGGGCAGGGATGAGTGCTTCGCATCCCTCCAGTCCAAAACGCTTCTCTGAGGACCACTTCCTCTGCAGGAACTCTTCGAATCTGTCAGAGGAAGAGAAAACCCAGTATATCATCGTCATCGTCGTCATCAACAGCACGGGTATGCTACTAAAACGCGCAAATTTGTAAAAAAAAAAAAACTTATCATGTGCAAAAACCATAACATCACGTGGCAAGGCCAACGTAAATACGTTGCGCACCTAGTAGAGCGGACCATGCGGGCTAGAAGATTGCGTTTCTCCCCTGGAGTGAACTGCATCGCGCCAGGTTTCTCGAACTTCCTCCTGATCCATTGGCACTGCTCCAAGTCGTTGATGAACATAAACTCCACTCCGATGTGTTGACAGTACGCCGTCTGCAAGCAGGGGGCACCATTTACACATCACTACATTACATACTTCCAATGCAGAACCTAGTTTGTCCATAACTATACAACACAACACAATGTTTAAAGTGATGGTTCTAAATGTCACACATACATTTAAGAAAGAATTCCAACATGGGAAACTCCCAGGGTGTGCTGATGTAGTACGGTACCACAAGTTATTCTTTTCTAATACCTGTGTTGTATCCTTGTTATTCCACAGCAATTTGTCAACGCCAACGGTTTTCACCAGTTTTTATACATTTCTTATAGTTAAATCTGATAATATGGCATGTGCATGAAATGAATAAATTCCTTTTATCACGTTTTCTCATAGCAGCTACAAAGAGCCTCGGCTGTCTTCTCACTCAAAGTTAATAAGACAAAAAAAAAAGCAACCTGTCATGCTACTGAGAAACCACAAAAAGCCACAAAGCTCACCGCCCTGAAGACTTTCCGCTGTCGGAAAAATTCACAGTTACGTACTTATGACTGTTACACTGGAGACTTATTCCGTCAACATCTCCTCAATGAAAACACCATCACACTTAGCGATTACACACTTTTAAAAACTGTCTATGGGGAGCGCCCCATTAGCAAGTCCCTGTGTCAGCTGTTACTGTAGCAAGCTTGTGGCCGGACCTACTGTACAAGCTGCTCTTATGGAAAATCTTTTACATCTAGATCTTTGCAAATCTTTTACATCTTCTGACCAATCAGAATCGAGCAACAGCGTTGCTTCATACTGCATACATACAGGCGCTACATACGGTAAGTCTGCGCTGCTTTGCAATCATGTAGCGTCTTTTCTAATTTCCTTTACATAATCAAAAACGAGACAGGATTATAATGTGGGTTAAGACAAGAAATCCCGGTTCAAACACCTCTAAGCGGTGGATGATCTCCCTGAGTGGTAGGGTGCTCTCGCTGCCCCCGATGAAGGTGGTGGTGGGAAGTCGGAACACTGTGTCCAGGTCCGATTCACTCAAACCGTAGAAGCCTGAACACACATAAGACAGAGGGGACCAAATCAAACCGCCATGCCAATATACCCAATCCAGAGAGAGAGAGACAGACGGAGAGAGAGACAGACAAAAAGCATGTTAAAGGAGTAACAACAAAGGATGTAATTTCACACACACACTTCATAAGGAAAACTGAAAGCGGTGCATGCAGAGAATGTGGAGTGCATAAGAAAGAACAAAGGAGATATGAAAGCATGAAATATTTTATGTTGGGATCCGAACAGGAACTCGTTTAAATTCTTCGGACAATTTGCTTTTTTCAAATGATGTGTTCCAAACACTCGCTTCCTTTCTAGAAGATTCGCCTTACATCGTACAGTGTAGGTAAAAGGTCAACTGCCTCCAGATATCTGCTGCAGGAGGATAACTTGCAAAACAAGAACATTCTTATACATACAGTTCTCCGAAAGGCATGCGTGTACTTTTGCTGAACATTACTCATCAAACAGGACTGGAACTCCACATGCAAAATACAAAAACAAACAAAAAAATAAGATAAATTTGTGTAAATAATACTGCATGCCAACCCTATATGTGTTTTTTCAGTTACATATTGTTCATTAAACAGAACTGGTCTTCTCATGCGACAAGTGATGGATGATGCACGCAAGTTTTATAGCTGGGAGAACGTTCCTATTACTGTAAAGGTTCGACCTGTGAACACTTTGAGCGTCTTTCCCTTCTCAAAAGCCTACAGGTATCGTAGTGAACCTGTTACAGAGTGATTCAAGGCGATTCGAATAATCGAGGCTCTGAGAATGTAAAATAAGCCTCAGATGTAAAACAAGATGTCCCACTTGAGCCTGGTTTAGTTTTATAGTCAATTAATCCATCTGTACATGAATGAATGTTAATTAATTACTCTAGCAACTGCTTCCCTGTTCGAGTGGCAGTAACAAACATAAGCGCCCGTCGAGTGGCAGAACATAAATGTGTTTGCTCTGTTGATGTGAGCTCTAATCTTCACCCTGACACAAATATGCGTGGCCCAGGGTCCAAAAGGGCACATTCCACCGTGTGTTCTTGCTGGGCAGCATGACGTTACTCTCCCTTCTCAAGGGTACTTAGTGTCTCCTCCAAATAATACGTCACTGACATAAATAGATAGCGAGAAAAAAAAATTGGTACAATGCTACACCAATACACCAACTCTAGAACTGAAGTTAAAGTTATACTCAGGATAAGCCCACGACGAAGTAGTTAATCAGTGATCACAGTACACATCAGTGTACTCTGATGTTTGAAGTAAACCTCTGCTAAAGGATCTGCGTCTCGGCTGGAGGTCTAAATTTCTGGAGGGAACAAACGACGCCTGGCCTTGTTCGAATACAGGAGTTGTTTTGCTTCTAACAGGAATGTTTAAAGGGAAAGTGAAAGCGACAGAAAAAAAGGGATGACTTAAGAAGACTGTTTTGGAGCGTGAGAATTAAGAATGTAACCTGGCGGGTGTGTCAAAAGCAAGCACATCAATGTCACGTTCTTAGACACTAATGCTGATTCCAGTAATTGTGGTGCTGCTAAGAGAACACAAATATACTGGTGTGTGTTTTCTTCGTCCTGCCTGCCATGTTAGCGCTGTTAGTTGAATTCTCAGTTGCAACCGATCAGAAGCTCCTGATACATTTCTATAACAGAAGCTCTGAAAGCATTTCTTGCACCCAAGATGAATCACAGGTTTATATTAACGCACTCTTTCGAATATAGGATTGTTTCTACAGTAACATGACACAGATTTGTATGTGGACTGTATGCTCCAATCTGTGTAACTTCCCTGTAATTATTCTGTTGTTTTTCTTGTGTGAGGGTGTGTGTGTGTGTGTGCGCGGCAATCCCAGGAACACGGGGCAGAGGTCTGGAAGGGAAAGAATCAACTAAGTGAAAAGTAAAAAAGACAACAAAGTACTACGGGTCACGGGGACAGTTTCCAGTGGGGAAATACTGCACACAGGAGTCAGTCTCCGCTCTAGAAAATTATTCTCCCTGCCAATCTCTTCTAATCTCTATACGCCCCTTTCCCTTCCTGACCCTGCAGTGAACTTGGAGTACCCATGAAAACATCCACGCAAGACAGGCTGTAGTGAAACGTCATGCAAGTTAAAACAGAGTCAGCATCTTGAGCATGCATGAATGTGTCTCTCGTCACACCCACCCCGTGGCATAACCTCACCCAGCTTATGAGAAGATGTGATAATGTCCATGGGGACGCACAAATCAAGATCGGCGTCCGTAATTCCCAAGGGGTCCAGCTGGGCAACGTGATGCCCGCGTATCTGTAACAGGTCAGGTTCACAGCGAGAAGGAGAGAGAAAAGAGGAGACAGTAATCCGAAGGAAAGAGAAACAGGAAAAGCCAAAACAGCCAGAAAGGATGAGATAAAGGACGAGGACAAAAGGAGGGGTGGGGGGAATAAATCCAAAATTAACACAAAGACGCTCAACACAGACACTACACCGCGCAAGCGCTTCTCACCGATTTGATGGAACCCCACTGTAACCGGGGAAGCATCAAAATTTACACAACTGATGCCCAAAGGATCAAGTTTGGCCACGTGGTGACCTCTCACCTGCAAAGAAGGCAACAGAGCTATCTAAATAATAGAATGTTTCTATAGTATTCATTATGGCAAGTGCTGGAAATAATAATAATATAATAATGATAATAATACAGTCATGGTCAAAAGTTTACATACAGTTGTAAAGAACATAATATCATGGCTCTCTTGAGTTTCCCGTTATTTC
>JAQMCW010000009.1:5163345-5176736 GCA_030068335.1 Chrysichthys cranchii | reverse complement strand
CGAATACTTTTGCAAGCCACTGTAACTGGTAATATTTGACAAAATTAGCCTGTTTCCAGCATCGATTCAAGTAGCTAACATAATTGGCTAGCAAATCCAAATCTAGCTAATGGTAAATGTTGGTTATTTACATGATATTTTACTTCGGATGAATTCTTTAGCAAACTACGTAGCATTAGTCATTCATGTGACCAGCAAATTTAGAGAAATTGTACATGTACAGGCAAAATGGTAGCAAATTTTCATATGACAACATGACGTTACTTAATTTCATTTTAAAGTAGAAAATTTTTGTTTTACTTTTTTACGTGAGTACCTTTTCAGCTGAACACTCCCACTTTTAAACAAGATTTTGACCCTTTCGCTTAAGTATAATTTCTCAGTACTTTCCCCCCCATGTTGAATTCTCCCCAGGTATATCACCAGAGACGCTAACATTATGCAAACTAACATGAGGAGTGTTCACGTACTGAAAAGAAAAGGAAAAAAAAGTTTATCTGAAACACTCATTTCAAAGCTACCTCATGGCCCACTTCAGTTAGCCAATGATTGCCCAGCACTGCTCAGACAACACCAAAAACCCTGTACAAAAAGCATGCCATACAATCATCATGACACAGTTTACTGTGATAGTCAGAAAGGATCATAAGCATCATCTTCTAGAGACAAAAAATAGTCATATACACTTACAAAAACTCTGAAAATCGGTAGCGGTAGCATAATTCACCAGCATTCAGTAGAAAAGAAACCAAGAATCCAGTGAAAAATTAAAATCACCAAAAAAAAAAAAAGAAGGAAAAAAAAAAGATGCCAAAGCTCATGCAAATTAATTGCCACCTATTTTACGTTAGCACTACACAGATATCTATTTCGCTAAAATTGAACTCTGTTATAGATTTCAAGGATTCCTTGCAATACTAAACACACAGAAGAAAGAAAGGACAACACCACACTAGAGTATGCTGACATGCTGCTTTGATTGCGTCGGGGGGAAAAAAAAGGGTTCACACGTTTCACCATTTACAAAGAGGTCTCCTCTGAAGTGTTGTCTGAGGGTCCAGAAACCCGATACAAAAACCGTATTCACATTCCAGAACAAAAATGTAAAAGAATTAAAAAAAAAGAAAAAAATTTGAAATGAATAATTAAAAAAAAAAAAAAAAAATCAGCAGTCTTCCAGTGAATTTCCTTAACAGCATGAGAATGAAGAAATGCTCCTCAAACAGTGACATATCTTAAAAAACAACAAAAAACCCCACTATTTAAACCTAATAACAGCGTTAATAAAAATCACTCTCATGCGCACACACACACACACACGCTTACACACATTTGTGTATCCCTGATACCCACGCATTGGCTTTTTCCCGTTCTTTTCATAATCTAGGGGAAACAACAACTGGTGGTTGTTTCCTCTGCGTACCGTGGCTCATGAATATGCTGTATATATTTAGATATGGGGAAAGTGCTTAAGTCCCCAATTTGTTTTTATGAACCTAGGTTCACATTCAAAAGGTCAAAAGAAGACTGTTTATCCCCATATCAGATGAGGAACCCATGAAATATGGCCCCGTCCCACACTTTCTAAAAAGAATGATGGAAAAAAACAACAACCCTCTTACGCTCAAATAAATAGAAAGAAATGCAAAAACAATGTTAATACCTGGTATATAGACAAATAAAACAACATACCGAATGCCTCAATTTATATAAATATTTCATATACTCTCTTTATCTTAACCGTTACCCTGATCCATTATGTGCCTTAATAACTCTAGCTCTATCTAAATCCATTATGTGCCTTAATAACTCTATCTCTATGAAATCTTTCCCTAAGATTGGCACATACTGTTTAAACCGGAAATGCCATACACAACTCATCGCTCTTCTTCCAATCAGTAAGGTTGCGGTACGGCTGTGCTTTCATCTTCAATCACGACCTTAGTTCCTTATAAGCGATTTTAAAGGGGGACTAAATAAACCTCTACAAAACAATTTTCTCACAAGTGTGCCTCAGACCTGATAAAAAAAAAAATTTAAAAAAGCACAGATATCAGTTAAGACGTACACCATGACTACAGACGATAGTCACCTAGCTGCACGAACGTGAGACGGAGACGCGTAGCTTGTGTCTGAAGGGAGTCGTCCTCTCGTGTTATGTATACAGTAAAGAGTAGTTGCGCATTTTTACCCGCACCATGCTGCTCGAAGTAAACTTCATTTGACTCGAATCAACAAATAAAACTGTCACTAGATAAAACAAAGAATCCTTGCTTCCGGGATAACTGATCAAATCGATTTACATCAAGAATTTGACTATTGATACATTTCTTTTGACTAAATAAACAGCAGAACAACATCGATACTTAAAATTGCAGAAGTAGTAATAATAAAAAGTAGTAGCCGTTACAACAATCATAATAATGCTGATATAGTACTTCATTAACACGTGATCTACTATAGTGAGGAGTGCCTGGGCACACAGGTCATAAGGCCAATGGAGACGAGAGTGAGGCAGGGAGAAGGGGATTGTGGGGCTAAAAAGGCATTGCACAGGCTCTAACACTGAACCTAGAGTCTGTGCTCGCGCTCCTGGACTGACGTGTGTATCAATTACTTTAACGCATAAACGATAGTGAGCGGTGCTGTGATGTGCATGTGTGTGTGTGTGAGTGTTTGTGCACTGGTGCCAATGTTGCAAAGATTTGGGGTGGAGCATAAATGTGGCAGGATGCAATTGTGGAGGAGCAGTCCAGTAGGTGGAGACACAGGTATAGGTTTTGCATGCAGGCGTGGACAGCTGTGACCAGAACTGGAAGGCTGAAAGCTCCTGATCTCTCCAATGCTGGATTCTTCCTGCCATCCCCTCTGATCTTCCCTCTCATTCTTCTTCTCGAGTGTCAGAACGCATCCAGCTGCTGTCCCACTCTATGAGATATACCCCATTGTCATACAGCCATTCAACACACGTTATTAAGGATGAAACAATAGGAAACATGGATAACTGTAAATGGAGAAGAGACATACATCAGCAAAGAGCAGGACACTGCATAAGCGGTGCTACCAATTGGGACTATGTGCCCTAAGCATGTGTTACCTTCACTGGAGTGGGGCAGCAGGAGCGCCCGAGCAGTGGAAGTGCACGTTCTGCCATTTGGAGTCGCGACGATGCCACACACGAGTCTCCTCTGATTGGCTGCTGCGCGGCCGGCCCTGGCCATCCACAAACTGAGTAAGGCGGATGTAGGCGATGCAGGCGGCATCCTCGCCGATCAGGTGCACATGAGGATTCAGGATAGTGGTGTGGATGGGCTTACTGTTCTTAGACAGCACTGGAAGGCAAATGCAAGAGTATACAGGTCATAGATCAGGGTGTATAGATTAGTGGTTACCAACCCTGTTCCTGGATACCTAGCTCCCTAAAATCTTCAGGAACGTAGATTGTTGTCCAGGAACAGGGTTGTTGGTGGCCACTGGTAGAGATCATTGCAGCAGGTTCTATGAAAATCTAGGTCCTTAAAGTTAGTTGGGTAACAATTAAATGTTTTATGTAGAACCCAATAACAGGAAGTTGTACATATATCCCTGTTTTTTAATGGTATAATGCTGGTGTATTGCTAAAATAGTTTAAGAGTGTCCCGAACTTCACTGCCATTTTCTCAGATTTGCCTGCTGGCACAGCTGCTTCTACCTGCTCAACCTACATACTGCACAAGCTACACCCCAGGACACACTGTCTTTTGTCCTCATTCTTGACCCTGTGAATCACTACACCCTGATTTCCACTTGTGCTGATTTGGGAACAAGGAGCTGCAATATGACCTCTCCTTTTACTTTCCCAATCAAATCTGACCACTTTTGAACTTGTACAAATTACCTTCTGAATTTCCTAGACGCTAGATTTCATGATTTGTACTTTAATCTGGACAACAGAGTACATTACATGGCCAAAAGTATGTGCACACCTGACCATAACACCCATACATAAACATTCCCCAAACGATTGCTACAAAATTGCAAGCACAAAATTATCTATAATGTCTTTGCTTTATGACTTCCCTTCACTGGAACTAAAGTGCCCAGGCATGTACAAGCATGAAAATGCCACTGTGCACAAAGTGAGCTCCATGAACACATGGTTTGCCAAGGGGGGTGTAGAAGAACTCAAGTGGCCTGCACAGAGTCCTGACCTCAGCAGCACTAAACACCTTTGGGATGAACCTGGACGATGGCTGGGCACCAAGTTTTCTCACGAGCGTCAACATCCAAGTTCTTTCACTCTTGTGGTTGAATGGGCACAAATCCCCAGAGCCGTGGTCTCAATTCTACTAGAAAGCCTTCTCAGAAAAGTGAATGCTGCTATAGCAGCAAAAGATAAACAACTTAATATTAATTCTATGTTTTTGGAATGGGATCTTTGATACTCAAATGTTCACTTTTGGCCATGTAGTGTAGGTAACATAACAAAATGTAAGTGTTCACAACAGGGGTGTCCAAACTTTTTGCAAAGAGGGCCAGATTTGGTGAGGTGAAAATGTGTGGGGGCTGAAGATTCAGCCTGACATTCTTTGAAGCATTAACATTAAATGCAAATGAACTATTTAATGAAAATTTTTATTGCAAATGGCATACTTTTCATTTCTTCACATAGAACACAAATAAATCTAAACAAGTTTTTACCAAAATCACTTTGCCTTTCATATTTGAAGACTACATAAAATGAAGAAAAAGTCTAACTGGGAAAAAAATAAACTTTTGGGAAGATTAGACATATCTAGGTTCATTTGAAACATTCCATATTATTCAATATTAAACGCTCACTGTAAAATTCTAAATTCAAAACATGTGAAGAGGAAAATAACACTAACTGTTATCTTGTTCAGAAGTACAAAACACTGAGGGCCGTACGAATCCGTGTATCACTCGTTCTTTCGTTTTTCAGTTGACGATCAAAAATAAAAAAACAGAAATATGTTATTTGATTTTGAATCGGATATCAAAAAGGAAAAAGGCTGTGTTTTTCATTATTTCAATGTTAGACTCAGTTCAAAAATACGTAACGGAAAAACAAGCGGCCGAACCGAATTTGGATTTAATATTGAATTTGTCAGGTTTACGAGACCCTGTTTAATCGTCAATCGAAAAACGAAAGAACAGATGATATACGGATTGAAAAGACTCAGTGCATATTCAAGACTGTGGTTTTGATCATCACAAAAAACCCCAATTCACTGAGATTTTAGAATTTATTCACCTCAGAAGACTAAACAAATAACTCTGATACTGAGATCTCGACTGCAGTAAATAGGCCAAGTCTGGCTCAAAGACGGTGGTTTTGATGCGCAAGATGTCACGCAGGTGACCGTCACTTAGTCTTGTCCTCATGCGTTTTTTGTTAAGGTTCATAACTATAATCTCGCACAAGGCTTGTCTGTCGGGCCAAACAAGCTCAGCATTTTCTTAGCAAATGTTCAAATCTCTTGGAACCTGCCTTTATCAAGCTGGTGGTAAAAGTTGACAAGAGGGAGTCGTTTCGTATTTCAGTGGAAAGAATACTCCAATTTCCACTTGCCCTGGAAGCAGCAGCCCTCACTGTCAACTTTCCTTTTCTTAGTTTCAGTCGCCATTTTTGAAATGGGCTGGAAAGGTTCACACAAGGCTCACGCGGCGAGAGTGCGGCCACAGGTCTGTTGCGGATTCTGTCTGACAGTATTTTGCATCTGGCTTCTTCTGACAGTTTTTGGCTACCCGTTGAATACCCATCTTTCCGCTTATTTTTTATTTAGGTTTATTTTCGCTTGGGGTCAAATTGAAAAAAAAAAAAAAGTGGAAAGACTTTGAAACTATCGAACATGGGTCACATACTTAGGAAGGCCTTACGAGAAAATACGTGGCAGGCAAAGTCATTAATCGTGATAGTTTCCAAAAAAAACATGGTCCAAAGAGGGCTGGGGGTCACATAGACCCCATGGTACCAGAGCAGGGTTAAGATCGACTGTTTATAATGTTTCGTTTTGTAAGAAATTATTTGAAATGGTAATCCCTTATTTGAAATGCCTGAAGACATCAGTTGCTTGACGTGACAAAGATGCACTAGTTTTTTTAAATCACTGAAAATAATAAAATAAAGTTTTTGCTAATGTACTGATGGTTTTAAATTCTACAGTAGTATGAAAATGAGAGAATGTCTGAGTTGGTCTGAGGTTGTGCTTTCCTGGACTCTGATTAATTCCAAACAAGGTAAAGATGAATAGATTCACAGGATCATGAGTAGCGAGATAGCAATAAGTGTATTCTCTAACACTGAGGATGACTTTGGCTAACTTACAGTTCTCAAAGTAGAATCGATGGAAATCCATGCCCTCTACTAAGTTACCCAAGGCCTCAGGTTCGAACGAAGTCAGTCCAGGGTCGCAGATCTTCCTGTTCCAAAAAAACGCATTATTTATACATTGCTCCTGCCAATCGACCAGTGGTGTGGCTATTTCTGCATATACACAGTCACAGCATGACTCAGTGCTCCATGATCAGGTCTGTGATCAGGACGCACTTTCAATAAGTTGTGTATCTAATACTGCAGGCTAATAATAGCATGCTAGGAGGCAGTGACTCACGCGTAGGCCTCGAAGTCCCCATTGTTCACAGCCTCAATTAGCTGCTCTGTGATCTTAATGATCTCCTGTTTGCGTGCTGGACAGGGAACACAAAAACATAGCACTCACAGTCACACAGGATAAATATTATTTCACCAAACCGTTTTCTTTAAATCTTTCTTAAACTGGGAAAAAAATCTCAAGGCACAACAGGAACTCTTTTGTGCTCAGTAGGTTCAGAAGCAGTATGGATATTTGTATTCAGAGACATACTGTATTGTGCTGGACAATTGTAAGAAGCATTAGTACAGTATCTTGGATAGCTTTCCATAGCATTTAAGTCAGAGAAACAGTAGCACAGAAACTATTTTCAAAAATATACAAGATGTGTTTTAATTGGGCAGTAAAATGAAAAATAATACAGCTCTTGCAAGATTGTTCATCAACCACACTTCCTATGCTTATAAATCTTGGTACATAACACAACTGCTGCAGCGAACAACCACAGATCAGAATCATGAAAAAGCCTCGACTTGTACATTCACTCACCTGACTGCATCTCGTGCAAAACACTTGATCCAGGTATTCATCCCTTGGCTCATTCCTTCCTCCCCTCACGCCACTATCTTCTATTCATATTTATGCACATACAGTATATACACATTAAGCCTAAAGAATCAGTGTCACTCCAAACATTCATGGAAATTCAAATTCAAACCACAAACCCCCTGTACTATAATATGAATACCTCTTTTCATGACAGTCCTCATCCATGAACGCATACATTCTCTATCTCTCTCTCCTTCCTTTCTTATTCTGGGGTTTACTTCCCTGTTTAAGAGTATGAAGCTGCAAGAGCTCAGTGTGCTATTCCTGTCTCTTGCTTCTCAGATAAAGCTTAGGCCTTTAGTCCTCCTTCCCTTTCTCTCTCCCTCCCTCCTTTGGTAATTTCCTGTTCCACAACACAGAGCTTAGTGGCCGGGTTTCTTGACAAATCGTATTCTTTCTTCATCCCTAACTGGCACAGAAGGGCGGGCTAGACGCTTTAGCAGCCCTGAAAACTCTACTTCATCACTGTCAAAAACCAAACATAGCCAAGCCTCAATGCACTCCTTGCATTTAACCCTGCAGCAGGGTTAAATATCACACATAAACACGTCCAGCTATGGGAATACCACTCTAGACATACATTTTGGAGAGTCCACCACTTTGGAAGGTCACTGAGAAAGCCTGAGTGCAATGAAATAAATGAAACAGAAAGGAGGAGCACTGGGGAAACTCCAGTTCTGCAAGTTCGCAAGTGTGCAAGAGGGGTATATAAGGCAGTGCCAAAGCACGGAAGTGGATGGACGTGTGGATTTGGACACACAGGGAAGGAAAAAAAAGAAAACAAAGGAGACAGGGTTAGCTTAATGCTACTGATCAGAAGGGTGTGCGTTCAAATCCCAGCTCAGCCAAGATGCCACTGTTGTGTCCTTGAGCAAGTCCCTTAACCCTGCTCAGCTGTGTCCTACCTCAAGAGTAAGCTGCTCTGGATAAAAGCATCATCCAATGTACAAAATGTAAATAGATTTAGGACAGCGAGATGGTGCAGTGTTTAGCGTTGTCGCCTCATGGAAATAAGGCTGTAGTCTCGTAGTAGCCGAATGAGTGTGGCCTTTCTGTGCAAAGTCTGAATGTTCTCCCCATGCCTCTATGTGTTTTTCATCTGGGTGCTCACGTATGGATGGACAGCTGGATGGACATATAGAATTAGAAGCAAAGTATAGTTGTGGGATGTCTTTTAAACATGGTTGGAAGGCTAAATCATGGAGCATAGACAGAACCTCAATCCTGGACCTTGCCAGTGAGTCGCAGTGGGTGGGTTCTACTTGTTCTTTACATATTCAGGGTATGGACGGGTGGGTCCAGACAGGGTTCCTCCTTCACTGCTTGGCAAGGCTGCAGGTCTGGAGGCCAAGATGTGGCATGGAGGGAGTGAGTAGGGGATGAGGAAGAAATACGTTCAGGCTGAAGGGGAAAGGACAGCTTTGAAAATTTCATTACATACTGGCTGAGGGATCCTCATGCAGATAAAAGTGCCAAAACACACACAGCACAAGCTCGGTCGGACCATCATTGGAAGTGCGCAGAGATGCCAAGTAAAATGGAAGAGCTCTCAACATGGCTGGTTAACAAACTAACCTTCTGGCCTGTTAGCAGGCTCAGAATATAGCATGGGTGTTCCTCCAACATTATGACTCAGTGGAAAACTCTAATCTAGCCCTCATTAAAGTATTCAGGGGCCTGATACTGCTGAAGCTAAAGGGTTATTACGTGCTAAGCTGACTAAGATTACCCAGATCCATCACTGCAAATCTGATCCAGTGACATTTCAGAGTAGGGGGACGTGATTAAAACGTCCAAAAATACATTATTCCTGAAGTTCAAAAAGGTCTTGTTTCTTTTCACAAGCCAAAGGAGTGGGATGTCTACACACCAAGCCAAACTGAGCTGACTGGTGGAAATACACTGGAACGTACAGAAGACAGCAGGGATTGGAAACGACTGGCTGCGCTCTGACACAGTTTTAAGTGAGCTGCTATCTAGGCTTTCTCCTAGTGAGTGGCAGGGAATCAAGCGGGGAGAGAGAGAAAAAAAGACAGCACTGATGAAAGATTAGAGTACAGTCTGATTGGCGATGTAGATGAGATTCAGACATTTAACAAAATTGACAGCAGGCTAGCTTTGAGATCATGCAAGTCATGACACAGGGTTGCTGTTCCACATAAACAGCCCCATTTTAGCTCTACTGATGGCTAAACACGTATGAGAACTTTATTTTTTATACCACTGTGCCCTGGTAAACACTGGAAAAGTTTTTTTTCCCCCATAGCATTCCCAGTATGAAAAGTTCCTCAACCTCAGCTACAACACTCGAATTCACAACTGGTCTCAATTAGACAGTTATGCAGTCACACCTAAGATATACAGATAAATTTAGATAGTTCTATTTCCCAAAATATCACACACGTTAAATGACCTTGATCAGGCAGTTACTAAAGGTGAATGAGTGAAAGCTGTAAATGTACAGTGGTACCTCAGTACTCAAACCCACTAGAACTCAAATTTCTTAAAAGTCGAACCAACCAGATCGCAAAAAAATGACCTAGAACTCAATCTGAATCTCAGAAGCTGAACCGTGAACGCCGACCTAAGATAACTTGTACGTGTGGGGAAATGAGTCATGCGGCATGTCTCTCAGCGGAAACAAAGGGTAACGCTTCAGTCTCAGCCTCACATTCGCTGTGATAGCATCGTTTATTGGTGATAGTGCTTTTTATATTGATAATATCAGGTAATGCACTGTACTTTATATCATTTTGGTAGCCATTGCTCACAAAAAAGTTACGAATACAGAGTAATTCTAGTCATACTATTCATACTAGTCGCAAAATGTAATTAGTGCTTGCCTATAATTAGGTCCATTAAAGAAGATTCGAAACGACAAGGTTCAAGCGAGTACCGAGGCTCTTTCTTAATACGAAGATACAAAACAATATTGCAAGGGTATAAGTCTATATGAGTATTATTTCCTTGTTACCGCACTTCTTCAAGCATAACGCTGAACATAAAACCACAAGAATCATGGCAAAACATTTTGTTTTGTAAATTAGCTAGTTAAATGAATCAATTTGGGGTGGCACAGTGTTTAGCACTGTCACCTCACAACAAGAAGGTCCTGGGTTCAATCGCTGGGGTCGACCTGGGCGTCTTTCTGTGTGGAGTTTGCATGTTCTCCCCGTGTCCGCACGGGTTTCCTCCGGGTACTCCGGTTTCCTCCCACAGTCCAAAGACATACACAGAGTGGATTAGACTAACTGGCCCGTAGGTATGAATGTGAGTGTGAATGGTTATCTGTCTCTGTGTGTTGGCCCTGCGATGGATTGGCGGCCTGCCCAGGGTGTACCCCACCTCTCACCCAAAGTCAGCTGGGATTGGCTCCAGCTTCCCCCCATGACCCTGAACAGGATTAAGCGGTCAAAGATGAGTGACTGACTGACTGACTGAATGAATTAATCAATTTGTGAATTAGTTGGTTAATTTCTAATTTAAAGGTGCGCTCTTCAATATTTTTACTATTACAAGTACGTACCATGATCAAGACAATATGGAGATACTTTTGGAAACAAAGTGATCAAAGGGAAAACCCCAAGTCTGTCCTAGACTCCATGTGTTGTGTTTATACCCGTCTGTCAGTCATGTTACAGACACACCCCCAACAGCCCTTCACTCCACCCACTGATAAACAACAGAGTCCAAGGTGGTTGAACCTGCTGAGCACAGGGAGGAAATTTCAGAGCTCAGTGAAAAGATAAAGCCTACCTTTAACATCCTCATCCTCGATTGTGGTGTTGCTGCTGTCTGAGGACTCCTACAGGACAAACACACATCACTGATTACCATCTGCTCCGTCCATTCAGAAACACACACACACACACACACACACACACACAGGCACACACAGGCACAACTCGAAACACACGGCAACCGGTTTAGCACAAGTAATGCAGCTGTACAAATACATGAGGACCATCATCACCACAAATGGAACCGTACACAGTCGGCTTCGACTGAACGCTCAAGAACACTGCAAACACTGACAGTGCTGACAGTAGCAGCTGGAACTCAGCGACAGACGTATGGCTTTATTAACTGAAGACAGTTATGACAGTTATCCCAAATCTAAATAAACTCACAATACATTTGAACGCTTATTCTCCAGCTGGCCATCTGGTGAGGCTTTAAATAAACTATCGCGCTGTTCTGAAACACTTTCCCCAGATGGCAGCAGAGAACACACAGCTGATTATTCCCCCCACCACCACCCAACCTCAATGCACCTACTCACTCACACACACATGAAACACACCACGCGCTCTTAATAGTTTGCATTAATCTTTGACACATACAGCATACTGATGGTTTTGAGCATCCCTAACCCCAAGCTGGTTATCATTCTCTGAAAGTTCCTGTGTGTTGGTTATCTGCCTAATGCACACTCAGCGCAGAGGCTGGACAGCACACACATACACACACTGGCTATCAGCCTGAGGCAGGCAAGCAAGAGCACAGAGAAACAGATACACTCTAAAAACCACACTGCTCCTGAACAGAGCGACGGCCATACGGATGGAGGCCAGAAAGAGTGACATATGAATATGGTGGTTATGACGTAGCAGTTAATACACTTGATTTTAGTGCTGATAAAGAAAGAGCTGATGATAAGTGGAAAAAGTTGGAAAATTTGAGGCAAACAAATGGACAGAGGACAGTTTTATTAAAAACAAAACAAAACAAAAAAACTAAACAAATCGGTATGATTTTAAACCTTGCACGTCATTAAAGCTAACATGAGTTGGAAGAAAAAGTTTAACCAAAAATAAAATCAGCCATGACGTATTTGCTGTCTGCTCTCTGCTTCTTAAGTCTAAAGTTGTTACATAAGTAAGCAGTTTACATAAGTGTTTACTCACTGTTGACCTTTTCCACATTTGGTATTGTTACGCCATAGTTTGCAAATAAATAAATATAAAAATCTAAAGGTTGTGATAGCATCCGTATTCATTAGATTAATTCTGCAACCATAAAATCCCAATGAAGTCCATTTGAGCTCGACACTACAAAATGTGGGAAAAGTTCAAGGGGATGAATACTTATGCAAGGCACTGTAACTGAAGCTTGCAGCTACCGGTTTATCCTTGTGCAAACTGCATGACCAAATCTACGGATGACCATTTTTGGCTAAAAGATATCTTTTTGATAGGCTTGTACTCGAGTCTACCATTGTGAAGTCTAAAACATGTCCAAGACCATGACTAGTTGAGATTGATTCAAGACTTAAATCTTAAGTCTTGAGTGTTAAGGGGTTTGACGTCAGGTCGAGTTCATCAGCAAAAAAACAAATCCTTTTCGGGTACCAAGCTTTTCCTTCATCGACACAGACATCTCAAAGTAAAGACACCACCATTAAAAAAAAAAAACTCTAGAAACTTCCTTCTAGCTGCTCTGCCATCGTAGTCAAGTTGATGGAGATCCCTCACAGAAGTATTCCGACTCACTCAGAGTCGCTCGCCAACATCAGCTGCTGTTGATTCCTTTCCTTTGCTTCTGAATTGCACAATCACTCTGTTGACTGTGTACAAGAGGAATCCCAAGGTTTTGTTCAATCATACGCTGGCTAAGTTCACCCTCAGACTGACCCACAATACGCCCTCTTTGAAAATCCCACAACTCTTTTGATTCTGGTGCTCGTGGCATGTCTAGTTGCTCGAAACAATTAATATACTGTAATCTGAAATGAAAAATACTAATATATTAAAACGCTCGAAGCACCAGGTGGTGTCCGCATAGATAAAACATAATGGGGGGGTCTGTTTACGTTTGAGATGTCCGTGTAGTTGGCTTCCTTTGTGCCTTGTGCCAACGATCCAGCTATGTTTACTAGAAAACTTTACGCATGCAAAAGAAAGCATAATCACTATTGGTACAAACTCTTGGCTGAGATCAAGACCATATTTAGTGAGACCAATGCCCAAGACTGAGACAAGTCCAAGTACAAATAGAACTAAATTTGAAAAAGAAAATATCTCAAAACAGTCCAAGGCTCTTAGTGATACCAAAGATTTTAGAGCGGAGCAAGATATATTACTTACGTCATAATCAGAAGTACCACCGTGAACGCCATTTTGATAAGCCCACCGTAACATTCCTTATCTGTTTCGGCAAACGGCTAGCGCCACCTTTTGGAAAACATAC
>JAQMCW010000009.1:5144076-5157935 GCA_030068335.1 Chrysichthys cranchii | reverse complement strand
TGATGAAAATTACAGGCCTCTCTCATCTTTTTAAGTGGGAGAACTTGCACAGTTGGTGGCTGACTAAATACTTTTTTACCCCACTGTATATATATACTGTAGTTTATTACTATTTACTGCATGTTGCAGCATTTTCGTTTAAGTAGAAAGATTTAATTTCATTAGTTTTGAAGTCAGTATTTTCCTCAGCATTTCTTACCATGTGCCTAAGACCTTTGCACAGTACTCTATATAAAATAGAAGAAAAAAACATATAAACTTAAAAGAACTTTTACTGAGGATGGGAGGAGTCCATGTCTGTTGAAATACCCAAATACGGTGCTTCGCCCAATAAAGGGTTAAGCCTAGATTTTGTAGTAGCATTCTCATATATATACGCAGCTTTCCACATTCTTTAGCCTTTTCAGGAATGATTACTTGCTTCCACAGTAGAAGAGGTCGAGTGAAAAAAATGTGTCAGAACCTATAGTTGCCTATGAATTCGCATTCTAGTAGTGACAGTAGTTCTTAAATTCTAGTTTCACCAAATTTAGCAACTAACAAAAAAACAGCCTCTCCTCAAAGGCTAAAAAATCCTCAATGTACAGAAAACAATAAATGAATAAATCAGTTGTTCAATGAACAGATAACAGGAACAAAAAAAAAATCAGAAATGATAACCAGATTAAACAAGATCCTCACCATGTACTGAACCGTGGAGCTGGATTTCCGTTTCTGGTGTGATTGAGGGGGGTGATGTCAGGACAACGGATGGCAGGATGTACACGCAGAGGGAGAGAATGGGACAGTGAGTGTGAACATGAACACTGTGGATGGACTTCATGCATATGACTTGGACAAATTATTAGTGGACAATAAAAGGAGGAAGAACACAGGGACATGGAATAGGCTTCAAGAAAGCTTTAATAAAAAAATAAATAAAATCACTATGTGGCAGCAATGCAAGCTATACTATATTGTTATTTTCCTTATAGATGTGACCTTTTTCATCTAGAGATCTGCAGAGTTTTGTATGCGAATAAGAAATCAAGCTTTGTTAAACCGCTAGCTAGCTACACATATCTACGTAAATAAGCTACAGCATGAACAAAGCACGAGCTGTTGGTTTTCATATTATAGGATATAGTATGTCATATTATCTTGGAAAACACTGACTACTATACTATTCTACTATTTAGAAGTATTATTAAACGAACTGTTAGCAACCAAAGCTAATGTTGCAATTAAAATCCAAACCGTTTGCACAATACTGAACTGAAACTGCTCTTAATTACACTGTATTGAATTTCTGGCTGCATTAAATCTTTCGTACATTGGAGAATGTATTATATATTGTCTATGCAAGGCAGTGTAATTGCCGGGGTGGAAAAAGGACTGAGAAATTATGTTTAAGTGCAAGTGTCAATAACGTGTTAAAATCTTAATTAAAAGTAAAAGCATCCAGCCACAATGTACTAAGTTAAAAAAGTTGCTAGGGTTTATTTTATTTATTATAAATTTGAATCGTTTTCCTGAGGGAATTAGTCACATTGCAGTGTTTTGTTTAAAGCAGCTACAGTGGAACCTTGGATTGCGAGTAACTTGGTCTGTGAGTTTTTCGCGAGATGAGCAAAAATTTTTAATACATTTCGACTTGGTTAACAAGCGATGTTTTGCAATACGTGTAGTATTCGTCTGCCGGGCCTCACGTGATCACAACTTCTCTCTCTCACTCACTGCAGGATTGTGGCTTCCATGCTAGCATATAGACAATGCAATGTCGCATTTCCGCAAAATCCTCAAAAGGAGGCAAAAGCAGCCATCATTGGATAGTTTCTTTGTTAAAGTCGCATGAGCAGAAAAAGATTCCAGTGAGCGACAGACTGCAGTGATTCTGTGAGTTGTAGCGAAAGTAACACACAATAATCCTCCTCTCTCTCCTACTCTCTGTCATGGATCTGCCCGCATGGAGCGCGCATGCAGCACACCCGTTTTCGGGCACTCCCAATAGCGGTGCATGCCGGAGGATATTAGGACTAATTATATAGACTATAAAGAGACTGACTCATGAACGCTAAGTTTGCAAAGCATTAGTGTGCATTTCTCTGCGCTATTGCCAAGCCATGTTGTAGTGTTTACTTTGCTCATGTTTTGACTCGTTTGTACTCCAGTTTCCGTCTTTTTGTTGTAGCCTTTGATATTCCTGTTTCTGACACTCTCTCGTCTTCCTCAGACCAGCCACGATTCTTTTCAAAGCTAAAGTGCAGGCTATTTTGTTGTATGTATATTTACTTTATATTTTGCAAAGTGCAGGTTATTTTGTTTTATGTATTTTTACTTTCTATTTTGTATGAATAATTTTTATATTTGTGGGTTGTGGAACAAATGATTTGAGTTTCCATTATTTCTCATGGGGAAACCCGCTTTGATGTACGAGTGTCTCCAAAATGGATTATGCTTGCAATCAAAGGTTCCACTGTATATTATTTTTACTGACAAAGTCATTCAGTCTATATAAGCTTGATTGTAATATACAGCACTAATGCTAATGCTAAGTTATGCTACTGAATTCATTAGACCTAAAGTCTCATGGAAATAACCAAGATTTTCCATTAGTTCCACTTTACTAGCCTACAGCCTAGGCAATTTATGTTAGCTACTAAAATTGATGCTAGTCCAATCAGGCTAACTTAGTTAAATAGCAAAATTAAATAGTTACCAAATTTACCTACTCTCGATCTTGATTTACTCTCGACGTTTAGAAATTCAACCTTTTCGATGTCAACGTGAGATGCTACAATTATAAAATTAATAATCCTAAAACACTCAAAATCATATACCAGGAACACATCAGTAGCAGCAGCACAAAGTAAAAGAGTAGGGGGGAAAATAAGCAAGAAATCACAAAATGTCAGAATGAAGAAGTGTGGTGAGCCAGTTACTAAGCAATGAGTGAGGCACAGTGGAGGTGTCTATTTCTGTCTCTGAGCTCCCAGGCTTCGGACCACCAGTTATTCCTGGAGCAGGAGCTGCATTTCACGCAGAGCTGGCCGCACCCTCTGCTGCCTATCGTTACACAGCAGCGCACACACTTAAATCTCCTGAGGTGAGCAATGGACTGACAAGGAGCAAGAATGCGGAACGATTACAGCATGCTGAAGGTGTAATGATGGGAGATCAGGGAGGTGAAGTGGACGAGGGAAGGCTAAAGAAAGCCAACAGGGAGCGCCTCTGAAAAGAAAAAAAATATATCTCCAGGTCCTTCATGACTCATGGACTCATTTTATAGGGGTTTCTCAAATAAAAATATTCCAGTTGGTCCCCAATATTTGGCCTATGATGATGATGATATTTAATTTTTTTCATGCATATTTCAGGTTGTCCCTGTATACTGAACTGATTGCACAACCCCAAATAGCTATTAGACTCTCATTGTTTCGTCTTCATTCTTGAATGGTAATGGCATAGAGTATGATGACAAATTTGCTGGACATGTCAAGGCAGAGACTGCTGAAGGCGGGTTTTTCATGTGTTGGAGCTTGGTGAAAGGGGGGGAAAAGGTTTTAGCCAGGAATTTTCTTAGACTTGACCTAACTTGAGAATGTTTTTTTCCCTCATTTTTCTTCCCAGTTTGGTCAAACATGTGCCTAACATGTGCTTCCTTTATGATAAATGAAGCCAGCCATCTGCGTCTTTTCAAACTGCTCCCCCATGCTGTGTCACAGTGCAGCGTAACACTCCCAGAGGAGAGCGCTATCTACCCTCTTCCACATACGTGAGCTCACAGACACCCAAGACTGGTTCGTGCCCCTGTGACTGACAGGGGAGAGACAGCATGACATTCCTCGCACCCACAGATGGCTGTGGTATCATTGGGATTCGGACTTGTGATCTCCTGAAGATATGACGAACGCTATTAACAGTGTTTGCTAAAATCGTGTTACATTGTGTTGCCTCCAAGTGTGGTACAGTTTAAAATGTTCTTTCATTTGTTTATTGGAACCTGGGAAAAGCCCACAGAGACATGAGAAGAACATGCACAGAAACTTCATCTAGACAGTAACTCCTGCCACACTAGATATAATTTATTTTGTCTGTCTGTTGGATGACACATTTTTACTGGACTGACAAAGCTTTATATTGCTTTTGAATATATCTGAGTAAACTAATATTATCTTGAAGAGGTTGTCTATAAAATAACATCCTCCCAATGCCTGTAATGCCTTTATAATTATATAGCCAATGAAGAAGCTGCGTATGAAGTATGAAGCTGCCATTTCCCCCTATTTAAACCATCTATGCTCATGATGGATGGAGAGTTAGAGTGCAAGCAGGAAAAGGAAAAAAATGAGAATGCAGGGCGAGACAGCGCGGTTGGTCTGTAGGCGGAAAGCTCTGCTGAATGAGATATGGCTACGATCGTGACGCCAAAAAGGTAAGAAAGAGAGAGAGAGAGAGAGAGAAAGAATGAGACAGAGAGTGAGTGAGAGAGAGAGTGAGAGAGAGAGGGAGAGAGAGGTAGATTGGTAGGGAGGTAGAGATAAAAAGAGAGAAAGGTAAAGACAGAGAGGGAAAGTGGGCAAAGCAGAGCTGACGTGTGAAGCAGGGTATTAAAATCTGAAAATGCGAGATCTCGGTGGCATCTGAGTTCAGAACATCTCCAGCTATTTTGGAGCTGCACATTACAGAAATAAGCCATGAGAGGGGGCAGGAGGGCCAAAAAATTAACTGCACAATCCCCCCAGCCCCCACCCTTCATGTGCACTTTATCATCAGCATGTTACTAGATTATGTAAGGTATGATTAATGCTCCGAGTGAGGAATGCACGACTGGAGAGGATTATTTTACAGATTATTCGCCATCCAATCACTCATGGAGAGCAGAGAAGAGGTTCATTTCTAATTCTGTAGCACAGGCTGATGTGAGAGCCTGAATCACTTCAAGGGGGATTATGTGCCTCGCATGGGGCATCAAACTGTGTCCACATCTGCTCATATTTTATTGCTGAAAAAAAAAACCCAACACCAGCCATTTTAAACTATGAGATATACAGGTGCATGAACACTCTCAAACATAAAGTTCCTTGGGGCAATTCCACAGAAGAACTGTTTCTGGCTGCCTAATGCATAGTTTAAAGAATATTTCTGGCACTTTTATTATTAAATGTATAGGACATATTTTAGTATATTAATTACCACCCAATAAACCATTAAACATGGCCAAAAACATTACACAGTTACATGTAATATACAGTTTATGAATATGTATTGTATGCACATTTAAAATGTCCTCCTGTCCTCACAAATATTTAGCTGACGCATAAACTAGCCAAGTTTTTCACATCATCAATCACGCATTTAACTGCACGTAAAACGTAAAATAGAATGAGTTTGAGACCCACTACAATAAGAATGAGTTTGGTTCATCACTGCTGTTGTTAGTTTTGCACATAGGTTTTCTGGGAAAACATCATTTTCAAATATGCTCCATGCTCCATGTATCAGTTTTTTAAACAAATATTACTACTGCAATGTGCTAACAGGTTTATATATATATAAAAAAAAAAAACACTTCCACACTCATATGAGCTCAGTGGGTTAAATAAATGTCTGAAATCTTCTAACATTCTTGAGCGTATGAAGAGTTACGTATTAGTTATGTAGACAGAAGAGCTGTGTACTTTTCTGACACAGAAAGGCATTTAAATGAGAATTGAAATGAGGTCAAAAACAAGGCTGAATCGAATCATAAACAGTCTGAGACTTCATCAAACTGACAAGTGGCACCCAACCTAGTCAAAGCATTCTTCCCACTAATCAGACAAAGACAGACAGACAGACAGTACTCATACGAAAAAACCCAAACAAAACAAAACACATTTAAACACTGCAGACAAAACCACAACCACTGACACACAGACTTTAACTCAAAACTGTCCAACCCCCTCCCCGTACAGGGAACGAGTGTCTTTAGTGAAGGGCAGGGAGACTAGTCTGTTAGACTAAAACAAGACTTGGTTTTAAAGAAAATGATTGCACAGAAAGAGAAAAAAAAATGTTTACAGTAGTGGCAGGAATCAAATCGACCTTACCTTGACATCAGCCTTCTTGTTGAGCAGGCTCTTGGCTGCTGCAGATGGAGAGAGAGGGAGGGAAAACATGGGTACGCAGAAGAGAGAGTCGTAGTCACCATAACCAGAGTCACAGCATGTATGTAATGCTTTCACGACCAAAATGCTGGGCAATATCTCTCCTCAGAGAGGATTAACCGGCTTTTAAAATGCTATGTGGGGCAAGCGGAGCAAATCAAGGGCATACGTATGTGGAGTGATAGGGTTACACTGTACCGAAGGCAAAAAAATCCCTATAACAGGTACATTATGAGCAGAAAGGGAGTATTGCCTCCTTGATCCAGGGGCATGCACAATGCGGGACGTGCATCGTGCACATGCAGGAATGTGTACACACCCATTCACTCAGTCACTCATACACACACAGTGTGAAAGCAGGGAGTAGGACAATCACGTAGGCTCCATTTATACCTGGTATTAAAATGTGTATCTGGAAATCTTATATGGATTGGAAAAATTCATACTACTTGGCAGACTGGGCTGTGTCGTGAACAAGATCGGATCAGTGGTCTGCTTCATACTGTGACCGGATCTCAGACGAGTGTAAACTGTAGACATTCGTGCTACAGGCCTAGACAGACAACAGTGTAGTAAGTATGCCCCATAGATATGGACTGGTGTTCATTAGTTTGTAAAGTGTCTTTATCTTTGTGAAATCGATGCTAACATTGATTATGGCTAGCTATAGTTCTTGCTAGTTAACTGATATTTTGTATGTATTATTTCATATTCACTGGTTTCCATTAATTGCTTTTCAAAATTGTAAAATTTTGGAAATATATGAAAAAAATCTGGAAAAAAAAACCCCACCAACTTATATCACCAATAAATACCCAAGGTTAGCTATTTTTAGTTACTCGACAGCCAAATTCACTCATAGTGAGAATGACGAGTGACAATGAAACGACTGAAGCATCCAATACTTTCATTTTGGGAAATGCCCAAAATCTCCACAGAGTGCTAAAAGATAATAACTTCATAGCAAAAGTTCATGCAATCACTTATTGCTCCAGACTCTATAATACAAGATTGCTCCCAACAGTCATGGGAGACATAGTCCCTAATTCCAAATTAAAAATTGCTCAAAATTACTCAAGTAGCAAGGACCCTTCAACTATAAGGTCATGCAAATGGACTGAAGGTCAACCATGCTAAAAGAGAGTGAGATGCTGCCTGTGGAGCTGATGCATTTTCTTTCCTGTTTAGTTACTCTAGCTTCACTGAACATCACCACATATACTCTCTGAATATAAGAGAAAAGTGTTTCAGAAAGAACTCTGTAATATGCTGCTAACTGGAGTCATGTCATAACTTGATCTTGGAACTGTGCATGTACCAAAACAGGAAGGGACAATCTGGTAGTGTGTGAATGTGTAGATTTCAAGTTTCAAGCGTGGGGCGGCACGGCGGTTAGCACAATCACATCACAGCAAGAATGTCCCTGGGGTTGACCTGGGAGACTTTCTGTGTGGAGTTTATGTGTAGATTTTCTGTGTGCATGTTTAAAATTAGGTTAAGCTAGGCTGAGATACCTAAGCTAGGCTAAGTGGTTCGACATACGACATTTTTGACTTACGATGGGTGTGGCGGAAAGCATTTCCATCGTTACTTGAGGACTACCTGTATATATGTGGTGGCCTCATCATCCTTTTTGGTAATGAATGGCATAGGCAACGTTTGCAGCCATACCTGAAGTCCTTGAGACAGAAACATTATTAGTACCATGGATAGTAGTGGTCTTGCTTTTATGTTGGTTTATTTGATGCCAATAGCACACTGCAAGCTGTAACAGTTTTGGGCAGACTGTTCACAGGTACTACTATCAAAGTCTAACCATACCACAAATTATGTATAGGTCCTACACCTTTGTTATTATTATAATTCAGCTTAGTTTAACCCTTGCTGTTTGAATGGCAGCTCTCTGATTTCCTGCACATCTGGAGATTTGCATGTTGAATGGGAGAAACGAGATCCGATCAAAAAGCAGACAAGAAAGCACATGAATTACAACTCATTATCCAGATAATTGTATCCAGATACACATTGTAAGTTAATGCAGGGTGTAGATGGAGCTGTACAGTGTAGTCTGATAAAATCTTCATCAAATAAATCCCTGGTAGTCAAATAGAACAAAGACACCTTTGTCAGGCATGAGAAACAAAATGAAATGATCTTGCTGAAAATGATTTCTTCACTGCCATGGCAGTGGGGTAAAGAGAAAGCGACCGTTTCCTATGCATCTAACCCGTGTTCATACTGAGACTGAGAGAGGGCTAGAGTTAAAGAAAGAAGAACAGAAAGAGAATGAGGGAGAGAGAGAGAGAGAGAGAGAGAGAGAGACTCCTTACCTTGGCACAGATTTTAGAGGCAGAGAGGGCAAGACAGAAAGGGAGAGATTATAAGAGAATGGATTAAGAATGAGAGATAATAAAAAGGGTCGCTCGGAAGACCTTTGGTCATTGAAACAGGGCAGGGGGTTCAAATGCACGTGGACCAGGGAAAGAATTCTAAACAGTGTTGTACAATTTGCATATGCACTTATCCAAATTATAACTATAACACTAAACTACTTAAAGGAATACTTTAAACAAAAATGCTAAAAAAAAAAAAAAAAGTAACAAGGGGTGATGGCTAAAGGAGACCAGCCATCGGGATCTCAGGATGCTGGCATGATACTAATGTGGTTAGCAACATTAGCTTTTTTGGGTATTCCTTAAAAGAACGCACAAGAAGTGCTGTCTTTTTTAATCACATCCTTTCAAGCCCAGATCCTCTCGTCATGCCTTAGTGGTACCTGGAGGTAACAGATTTAATACCTTGTCCGAATAAACATCTGACCCACAAATAAACACACAGGGACAAATACGTCACAGAGAATTCAACAAAAGCTAGAGAGGAGAGAAAGTCAGTCAGAGCTGAGAGCAAAAGAAAGAGCACCTAGTCCTTGGTGCTACGGCAAGTTGAATAGAGTATAACAGACGCACATGGCTTTACACAGGGTACGAGCAAAATACAAAACAGCAATAAAATAACCATATGGGAAAATGTTCAATCAAGACAAATAATGAATATTACTCATATACAGTCAGGTCTGTGAATAGCTGGGCATTTCAGAGTTATCGTTATTGTTGTTTATTGTTGAGCCGTCTACCTCAGTATATTAAATGAAATATGGATATAACCTCAAAGTGACCTCAAAGATTTTCAGCTTAGAGTACATTAACATCCAAATCAGGTAAATGGAATACTTTCCAATACTTTTGGGTACTTTTTATATGTGGTCCGCCCATTTTTAAGGGACCAAGAGCAATTGGACAAACTAACATAATCATGAATTGTATTATCATTTTAATACTTGGTTGATATTCCTTTGCAGTCAATGACTGCCTGAAGTCTGGCACCTACGGATATCACCAGAGACTTGGTTCTTCTGTGATGATGCTCTGCTTTTAGTTGTCTTCAGTTCGAGCTTGTTCTTGGGGTGTTTTGCCTTCGATTTTGCCCTCAGCAAATGAAACGCATGCTCAACTGGATTAAGGTCAGGTGACTGACTTGGCTATTGCAGATCATTCCACTTCTTAGCCTTAAAAAAGCCGTGGGTTGCTTTCGAAGTATGCTTCAGGTCATTGCCCATCTGCACTGTAAAGATCCTGCTGCTTCATGTCAGCAGTCACACCATCAATAAATATAGAGTATCCAGTCCCATTGGCAGCAAACCACAACCATGTCATAGGATGAGCTAGTACGTTTTGGATCATAAGCAGTTCCTTTTTCTTCTCTATACGTTTCTCTTTCCAATATTCTTGGTCTCATCTGTCCATAGGATGTTGTTCCAGAACTGTGCTGTTTGTTATAGACGTTTTAGGCGACTCTAATGAGGTCCTCCTCATTTTTGAGACTTGTGGTAAACCCTCTGTAGGCTTCTTTTGATTGTTGACTTTGATACAGAAACACCTACCTCCTGGAAGCTGATGGATCTGAGCAAGAAGTCTGAAGGGCTTTTTGTTCTACCAGGGAAAGAATCCTTCTGTCATCTACCAGGGTTGTTTTCCATGGTCATCTCCTGTTTTAGCAAATAGTTGATTTGGCCACACGGAATGTTCTGGCTATCTCTCTGATGGGATTGTTTTGATTTTTCAGCCTAATGACGGCTTGCTTCACTGGCAGTGACAGTCCTTTCGACTTCATATTGAATTAACAGCAACAGATTCCTAATGCAAATGAACTCTAGTCCTTTTGTCTGCATTGCTGTAAGTCAAACAACGAGAGAATAACATACCTGGCCATCTGAGCAGCCGATTGTCTGCTTACCTTTGGGACCTTAAAAAGTTGGGGACCACATATAGCTAAAATAACAATACCTTCAAAAAGTAGGTAAAGGAAACTTAACCGAATCTAAAGCACACAAATGATCTTAATCCATATAGCATTATGTGCTTCTACCCTCACATTGAACCCCCTCTCCTTAGTGCAAAGATTAAAGTCTTCTCATTCATGCAACATGATCTGAGCCACCTTCTTCTGCACCACAAACGCATGCATGCGGCCCCGTGCAGCATTCAGTAAACCAGGCACAGGAGCACTGGCAAGGAAAAGAGACCTATCAGGAGAGAAGTGACAAGGAACCAGAGAGAGTGTGAAACAGAGAGAAGAGAGAGCGAGAAAAAGAAAGTGAGGGGGTGGAGAACGAGGGCGGAGAGAGAAGGAGAGAAAGAGAGACAGACAGTGTGAGAGAGAGTACACAGCTGGAAGATGGGCGAACAGCTAAAGGACAATGACGAGGGGACGATGGTGATGAGTGCAAGACGATGGAGCATGCTGACTACTGACAGAACACATTACAGAGCAAGAAGATAAAGAGAGTGACAGTATGTGGTGTGTGGGGAAGAGGAATGAAAACAGGATGGAGATAGAAGTGGGGATTGTGGAAAGACGTGGACTATGTTTACGTGCTGTCTACTAATCCATTAATAGTCCAAATAATAGCGACCTTGAAGTAAACGGTAGAACATTGTGAAGCGACTGACGGAAGTCAGAATAAAATATATATAGTCCTGAAAACTACAGCTTTTCCATGGGCATCTCTTCCCTCCTCTGATCTCTGGTGAAATCGGAGAATGGAGAAATAATCGCTGATTAATTCAGTGTGTTCTGTCCTATTTCTCCACCATTTTCTCCCTAATTTTTCTCTTGGCCAATTTCCACCATGCAGCCAGCTCTTCCGTCTCATATGAGCTACCACGTGCCATCTAATCACATTTTTTCCAAATGCTGTTCATGCTGCACACCAGGGCATTGTAAAACACTCGTATGACCTTTGCAAGGACAAACTTAGAAGGCATCCTTCCACATTCAGCCATTTTCACATAATTCTGGTAAAATTTGCTTATGCTTTTTTTTTTAAAGTAGAGTTGTCAGTGTGGGGCAGCAAGGTGGTATGGTGTGGTGGTTAGCACTGTCTCCTCACAGCAAGAAGGTCCTGGGTTCAATCCCCAGGGTCGACCTGGGCGCCTTTCTGTGTGGAGTTTGCATGTTCTCCTAGTGTCCGCGTGGGTTTCTTCCCACAGTCCAAAGACATGCACAGAGGGGATTAGGCTAATTGGCTACTTTAAATTGCCCGTGAGTGTGAATGGTTGTCTTGTCTCTGTATGTTGGCCCTGCAGTGGACTGGTGACCTGCCCAGAGTATACCCTGCCTCGAAGTCCAGCTTCCCCCCACAACCCTGAACAGGATTAAGTGGCAGAAGATGACTGAGTGAGTCAGTTGTCAGTGTGTACTATTGCTAGATTCTGGTCAAAACCAGATGCTTCGCCATTTCTTTTTGAGTTTGTGGGAGTTTATCATTAGCAACTTGTTACACAGTGACAGAAATATTTGTATGTGGAAATATTTGGTGTGTTTTAAAGGGAGAGATATGAATTCTGGATCAAGAATGTTCATATTTGAATTCAACCACCAAATAAATGCACACCTCCCTTCAGTGCTCCTTCACAAGCTCCGCCCCTCCACAAATTCATAGACATGCATTGCCAGGGCAACAACACCCCCCATCTCCTTTTCCACTTAACCTCGTCCTGTGATTGGCTGGAATACGCCCCCTGTCATCGACTGGCTGGAATAGTGTTGTGTGGCTTGATCCGAGACACTTTCTTTGTTTCACTGTTTCCCGAGCCGGGACTGTGTATGAACGCATGATTATATGTACTGGATTAGAAGTAAAATTAGATTAGAGTATAACGTTTGCGTAAAACAGCTCATTTGTAATTCGGAATACGAATCAATTCATTCATTTGGCTTGCCAAGAATCCTCACATGTAAACACGACCATAAAGCAACAGCACAAAAAACATGGAAACAGCGAGAAAAAACAGTGACAACAAGACAAAACTGGGGAAACGCGGGAAGTGAAACAGAAGTTGGTGAAGTATAACAAAAATAACTGCACGCCATTCCAATTGCTCAGCCACACGCTACAGTTCACAGTGCAGGTGTCAATATAGAACAGCCGTGACCAGGACATGCTAAAGGATCCATGCTGAAATGTGGCCTCTGTAACACCAAAGAAAGAGAAAAACGAAAGACAAAGAGTGGAAGAAGAGAGAAGTTGGCTCCTCTGAGGAAGGCTACCTTGTTCCACCAGGCCGGCGGCAGTGCCGGCTGCAGCAGCAGCAGCCACCGCCGAGACCGTGGCCGGAGCTGTGGTCTGCCGGCCCACTGCCAGAGACGCACGCGCGCACCCACCGTAATCATACCGCACAGAGAGAGGAAGGAGAGAAGATCACTGAGTTAACTTGCAGTTTGGACTGCTTTAGACACTGTCATCAGAAACACGGGAGGATTTTTTTAAAGGCACCGTTCCTAGGAGAGAGTCCTGCTGCTTAGTAACAGTAACTCCTATCACAGTGGGACAAAAAAAAAAAGGATTCATTTTCCTGTCAGGCTTTTGGCTGAAGGGTTATCATACACAAATGGTACAATACAAATACATCTACTACATTCCTACTCAAGTACATAAAAGTATATAATGTACTAAATGGATAAACAGTGTCCCGCATTAGACATTCAGTATAATTGAATTGAGACAGAATATATGTAATGAAAAGAATAAACATGGATAGATCAGACAGATTTTTTTTGGGACAGCAACAATTCACAGAGAAGTCGAGAAGTGAACGTTCATTTCCAAGTTTCATTCAGACTGTGATCAAAACGCAAAGGCAGCCATTTTGCTTGCATCCAAACTACCAGTGAGGCTACATGAATTTAGTAAGTTTTTCAAAACGCCAATGTTTTTAACATAATCAGACACGATTATTATGCAGAATCAGATGTTTAGAATTTGGAGTTTATAATGAATTGGAAGAAAATATTAACAACAATTTGTGCATTGGTTTAACCACAGGACTAGTCTGCACAATAGCATCAGTCCTGTATTTTAAAGTGTTCATAGCAGGAAATACTATACTGAAGAGAAAATGTGTTTTGTCATTCTGTCCATATTTATCAATGACCTACTAAACATTTTCTCTTTCATGCATTTTGATCCATGGACTGGCCTCATATCTCTATAATCACTTGCAAGTTGTTAAATGAATGATCTCACACCATTGATTCAAAAGCAAATAAATACAGGGTATTCAAAAAGTATTCAGACCCCCTTCAATTTTTCATCATTTGTAATGTTGCAGCCTTATGCTAAAATCAGTCAAATAAATTTTTTTCCTCATGAATCTACACTCAGTACCCCAT
>JAQMCW010000009.1:5112736-5126508 GCA_030068335.1 Chrysichthys cranchii | reverse complement strand
CACACTCACTCACACACACACACACACACACACACACACACACACACACACACACACACACACACACACACACAGTAGCTATGTATGAGTGTATGAACAATGGCAAATAAATAGCCATCGCTAAACAACAGAAAGCTAAGTGTATTTTTGGACAGGGCTGTGATTTGACTGGCCTCTATCCTAACAGCAAACACATCTCCTAGTGAGTGTTCTGACAAATCACAAACTACGTAATGCGAGTGATGAGTAGTTAAACACTTCTATGTTGAAAAGAAAAAAGAGAGAAAGTGAGACTTTGCATTTTAGGTTTGAAAACAAGATGCCTTGAGGAAGCTAGAGGAAGGAAGTAGTCAGTTGTCCCAGTGCATCGAATGCAGAAAAAAAAATAACCATCATCCATACAGGTTAGACAGAATGACAGGCAAACAGACACGCAAACAGGTCAATGCGGCAGGCATTACAAGTCTCATGCGGTGGCCAGTGCACTCGCTGTACTGACCTTCAGGTCCCTGTGCACTATGTCATGTTGGTGAATGTGATTAACACTGTCTAGAATCTGATGGATACAGTGACTGCAAAGACAAGACAAGAGAGGGAGGGACAGAGAAAAAAAGTGGAGATAAGATGAGAAGAAGTGAAGGGGACAGGGTTAGTAACGGTGACAGGTGGAGATACCGGCATGGAAGAAGAGAAATAATAAAACACCTCAGAGCAGTGTGACCAAAAAAAAAGTAGCAGTTTGTCATGTTTAGGGCCGGCAAATGCAAATAATCCTTCTCCTTTCCTCCACTGCTGTGTTTTGGCTGGGGTGGAGCTTATTTCTGGGCCAGAACAATAGCTAGGCAGGTAATCAGTGGATCAGGTAATCAGCTACTGCATAGCCTATAATACATCATATTAAAGGCCTAGATGTATGCTGAGACATTACAGGCTGCAACTTTAAATAGCCTGAAACATTTAACAATAAATCATGGAAGAACTATTTGGAGTGAGGGTCTCTTTCACGCTGGGTGGGTCTATTTCCCAAAGAAAAACCATGGTGTTTTCAGATTCGAGTTTGATCTCTAGAACAAAGGCGGATGGAGGCGGATCTGTGCGACTGCAACGCACGCTTCACACGAGTCGCAGAAACAATGACGCCAACCGGACAGATGCACTGCTTAAAGCGTCTATGATGTTTGTCTGGTTGTTTAGTTTATAATGACACAGCCTTTTTACTCTAATTTGTAGTGCTCTTTTCTGTTCAGGTGAGAGGACTACAAACAACAGCGCTGCCGCTTGAGACCTAGATTTATTGTGGCGGCACTGTTGAGCGGTATCTACGTGTATTAAACAGGGTGAACGGAGTGCATGCTTTGCATAAAGGTGGATGTGTGAGAGCGAGTATGCGCGTGGACTGAGCCAACGGTACTGGACGTGTTGCGGGGGCTTTGAGTCAGAGCTGGCACACTAATTATCTGTGTTAATTAAAGGCCTACTTTCATGACTCTCTAAGGAAGGCGGCGATGGGGCCGGGGGAATCTAAAGCACACCAGTGTGGACTACGAGATGAGGGTACAGTACATTCCTGCAACAGGGGAATGAAAACTAGTGGGCAATGCAGCAAAGAATATTTGTACGTGTGTGTGTATATGATATGCTTCTGAGTGGCACAACCCACTAGGTGTCCGTGAGCTCATGTATGCAGAAGAGGGCAGATAACGCGTTCCTCCAAGAGTGTGATGAAGCAGGAATAAAATGCACTTGGTGGGCTTCGTGTGTCTCAGGGGAAGCATGTGTTTGCCCCACCCTCTTTCGAGTGGAAGTTGGCAGACCAAATTAGGGAGAAAATGGTGGGACAAAAAAAAAAATAGTAATCATATGTGATAGCTCTCCGTAAGGCTAAGAAATAACATAAACCCGTATATGGTGTTCGGTGTATTTCTGGGTTTTGAACCATGACAGGTTATCAGATTGCTGTATGAACTGCACTCTAAAACCTGAAATCAAAAATTGAAAAAAATTAATATTTCATAAAATATGATTTCCAGTCTAACATCTTATCGACTAGTCTCTCCTCCTCCAAGGCATCTCTCCTTCTCCTTTTCTCACAGCATGTCTTACGCGCCCCCCTGCAATACACCCACGCAGTCAAATTGATTAGAGTCCCTCTCCTGAAGGGGACTGCAGTGCGTGTGTGTGTGTGTGTGTGTGTGTGGCTGACAAGAGAATAGAGATTCTGAAAACAAAGGTGGGGGGGAAATGATGGAAAAAACCAGAAGGGGGTACATAGGGACCTGCAGAAGCCGATATCTACTGTGTGTATGTGTGTGTGTGTGTGTGTGTGTGTGTGTGTGTGCGTGCTATGAGCTATGAGACACTGACACAGCTCGGCCACCCACGCCGGATTTTATGAGAGAACGGCTGAAAATTTATGAGCTATTTAGGAATCAAAATACTGCCTTGAATTGCCTAACGAGCTACGTTACCCCGAATCATTCTTAAATATTAGTATACAAAGTTATGTGCGCACCCTTTAGCCAGAGGAACGCGGTGTTGAGGAACGAGAAGAAGAGGACATGGGTTTGGGTCTGGGAGGAGTGGAAGAGAAGATGGCGCAGAAAAAAAAGTGTGCGGAGAGAAAGAGGGAGAGAGAGAGGAGGCGAAAATCCTGAAAGCAGTTTACCTGGCGTCGGCTTCACTGTAATATTCTCGCGCTACGATGTCTTCAAACAACTCGCCGCCGGTGACCCTGTAGAAAAGAACAAGGAAAGCATTACTAATTGCAACTAATTACGGAATCATTAATAGCAAAATAGCATGCACATGTGTAAGTATTGCTGTTGTGCATTGGAAGTGCAACTTTTTGATACATGGGAATAATATTCTTATACGTTGGTATGAATGTGAGAGAAAAAGAGAGGGAGAGGGATAGATGGGGGAATCCTCTAGAAGAATCATCCTGGGGCTTCAGGGGGGAAAGCCCCTGCTGCAGGATTTCTCTTCAGCCGGGCAGCCCGGCTCTGTTTCCATGGAAACTAGCTCTTCAGAATAGGAGACACAGCGAGGCAAGCTACGGATGGTAGGGAAGAGAGGGGGGGGACGCTGGTGGGTGAGTACAGAACCAACGAGTAGGAGCCATGAAGCGTGCGGCGAACACAGACAGTAGGGAAAGGGACATATGGCAGCACAGGCATTTTTAATGACACCCTGCATTATGAACATGCACTCACAAGTCAAACAGGAGGTAGTGGAAGCCTTCTTCTGATATACTGTCATGGAGCCGGACTGGAGAGGAGAAAAGAAAGAGCATTAAGCCTGCGGTCTTTCACAGCCATCGCTGATAATGCGTTTTCCTTACTGCATAAATAGAAACAAAGTTTAGTCTTAGGGTACGCTAGGGAGCCCGCTTTGAAACCTCAGCCAAGTTCTCGCCCGCTGAAAGTGCACACGGGCTTTTCTGCTTCCTTCACGTTAAAACTGAGTGCATTCTTTCTTAGGCTACTTTCGTAAATGGCGCTGCAATAAGCGCGCTGATGACCGCTTCAGGGAAAGTGATTAAAGGTCTGCATGATGAGGACAATACTCACCAATGTTGGGGTGCTTGAGAAGACGACAAATGCGGGCTTCACGTTCAAGCTTCTGGTGATCTGTAAGACAAAAAATAAACAAATAAATAGAGATGCAGTCTTGGAAAACTCCTAGCTTAATGGCATATTCATCTTAAAACACATTACACAATAATTACTATGGATTAATACATATGGGCTTGGCGACAGGTTCCCGAGACTGCCGGAAGTTGCAAGCTGCATTTATCGTCAGAGGAGACGTGAAATTTGCCACAAGGAAAAGAAAAAAAAAAAACATTTGGTATCGTTTCAAAAGGGTTCGCAATCAGGCTAACAGACCACCCACTCACACACATAAAAAGTGTTGCTGTGAATGTCATTCAAAGTAGAAAATTTTTTTTTTAAAAAACAATACCTGGATTAACAAACAATGACAAATCACGTAACATGATGATTATGATGATTATGACCTATTCTCATTCTCCAGTACATTTCTGACGCATAACATACAGCCCTGAGACACGCAAAAAAAAAAAATGAATCTGTGAAATCCACCTACAAAACTATGCTAATGTGCCTAGCAATGAATGCAAGGTACTGGCGTGTTGTGGTGAACCAGTGACAGCAATTTATGTGCATTGTTATCCATGTAAGTGTTGCTCAGTCCAACAGTGTAACTAAGATGCAGTGATATGTCTTGTCACACAACAGAAACCAGCAAAGCCAGCGAGACGATCGTAGCGGTATAGAGGTTGTTGTGGTGTAACGACAGAGCAAGAAAACCACTTACAAAGTGTGGGAAAACATCGCTGAGCACTGAGTGCTTTTAACTACGTTGTGTCTAGTCAGTGGGATTTTATTATACTGAGTTGTGATACAAAGTGATTTATGCAATGATTTACATAAATATACATTTAGTATCTTTATGGTTACAGATGCTCCTTTTTATCAGAAATACTCAAAATGTATGAAGATACTGATTGATACATTCCATACATTGTTCAATGATAATGATCAATCAATCAATCAATCAATCAATCAATCAATCAATCAATTAATTAATTAAAATATTTTTTTGCTATAGACAGATACAAGCCGATGTTCCGCTGATTTGCTTACCTTTCTAAATGTTACGCAAATCTGGGGCAGTGTGTGCAGTACAGTGATTACTGCACATAGTGCAATTGCAACAAGCAGTAACGTACCACTTTTCCCCAGTTATGGTCAGGATTGTTTGAACATTGGAACCAGATAACAAACCAGTTCGCACTTCCACCAGTTTTGAGCAGAACCCTTGCAATCAAGGACGCATCATCAACGAAGGATGGTGCACAACGCACAACGGAAGTAAACAGTTGTAGCATGATTGTGCAATGCACTGATTACCTGTGAGCTTTTGCTCTGTTATTGCAAATATTTGCCTGAATTGTCCTTTTTCCACTGCGTTTTCCATCGCCTCGCTCTGCTTCCTCTCCAAACTAAGGACACGCCCGCTGACGTCATCACGGTTTACACTGGGAAAAACAGCTTTCTTTTGGTTCCAGCTGGGACCAACATTTCAGATTCCCAACCAATTTATTTTTGGTTGTAATGCTTTAAACGGTTTAAAATTTGCTGTGCGAGCCAGAATGGAACCTGATCTCATAAAAAAAATTAAACAAACAAACAAACAAAAAAAAATAACATTTACATGAAACTTTTTGCAAGTGGGAGGAATCACACTGCCCCATGCTCTCCTCAGAAAACATTTTCCGTTGAGGGGGAAACATGGACAGGATGGTGAATGTCAGGGTTGTCAGGGTGACCGCGGTCAAAGTTTACACCTAGCTGGACTCAAAATACTCCATGGCTGCCAAGATGTTATTTTAAAGCAAATAATGAAAATTAAAATGAATGAATTTCCACATTGCAAGTTGAAGTGTATGTGTGCACAGTGCGTATATAACGTCCAGAACCATTTCTACTGTAAGATACAGTGGCTGGCAAAAGTTCTCAATCCCCTGGAATTTATCAGATTTGTCTAAACTGCAAATCATAAATACACACATTCTTTCTGTCAGGATGTTTATTGCAAATTTGCATTCTCTTGAAGTGAATTTTCAAAGGCTAAATTATTTATTGGTCAGCAAGAAGTAGCTAAAATATTCAACACCACATATTATGCTTTTACCTGTAAAACATTAAAAAGATCCCATTTTCTGAACAAAAACCAGCTCAGTTAGCCTGTCAGGGAAGAGACTGTCAGTCTAAAGGAATTTAAAAGTAATGTAATATAATTTCATCACTTATGTATGGAGTGTAGAAGTGTATCTAAGAAGTTGGACATTGCAGTAAGCTTAATTGGATCATAAGTGAAGAAGTGGAAACTGCATCACACCATGCAAGCACTACTTAGACAAGGCCCATAAACTCTGCAAAAAAAAAAAAAGAAGAAAAAAAGACAGCAACTGTTGAGAGAAGCCTCAGCGAGGCTGAGTTTGGAGTCAAGGTGCACGAGACAACCATTTAAAGAGCTCTGAATTACTGAGATCTGTATGGGAGGGTGGCTAGAAAGAAACCGTTTCTCGACAAAAACCACATGAAAGCACAAGAGCGGCCCAGTGAAGACGTGCGTGGGGGGCATTTGGTGTAGCGAGATCATGATTGGGGTATTGTATTCAGGCTATTCATGTTTCAAAGTGCAACGTGTGGTGTGTGTAGATCAGAAATGCGAGCGCACTACAGTGACCTTGTTTCCCCACACAAGAAAAATGTGTCTCCCTTGTTCAAATTCCTGAATTCTGGAGTTTCATGTCTTTTGAGTGATTGTCGGTGATTTTTGCTGTATCAAACACAGGTGAATAAAGGCAATAAAGACTCTTTACTCATTCTCCCATGTAGGAAAAGGTTTTTTTTTTACAAGTTGAATTGACTTTGTTTCTTGATGCCCAGCGTGTGTAAGAACTTGCAACTTGCACAATGATCCAAAGACATTTGTCAGTTTGGAGGTTAGACATAAATACAGGTGCTCCCCTAGTTACGATGGTCCGACTTACGATTTTTCGAAGTTACAATGACGATTGTGATGCGCTAAGAATTGTAAAACATTTAGAAAATATTTAAGATTCGTGGGCAGGCATCGCTCGCAGGCCAGCGTAACAATGTATGATGTATGATACTTTTGGACAAGTACGCAGACAACACGTGGAAGTATGTGGACGACATCCAGAAGTACATGGATGACACTTGAAAGTATGCGGACGATGCTCAGATGTACGTGTCACTCGCCTTGCATGATGCCTCACTCTCTCCCGCAACTCAGAGTTAACTTGTGTATCGGTGTACTGTACAGTGCATTACCGTGTGTTTTTATGTGTGCTTCAAGAGCTAATTTTAATTCAAAAGCAAGTCTTCTAAACGCCCCAGCATGTCTCCCACAGGAAAAGACTCCTCGGTAGGCTAGGCTAAGCTAAGTTAAACTACATAAGCTATCTAAGCTAGGCTAAGCAGTGGCCTGCGACATTTGACATACGATATTTTCCGCTTACGATTGGTACAGGGAAACACATCTCCATTGTAACTTGAGGACTACCTATAATAACTAGGAACAGCTAGTTAGCCTACATTTAATTTCCTCGTTATTTAAGCGCAAAATCGTTTTAAAATTTTATTTACGCTCCACAAACTTGTTCAGCGCCCTCCTCTAATCTCTTTTGCACTCTCTCCGTGTAACTTTTGGACCTTCTTGTAACATTTGTCTCATTTTCTTACTGACACATTTGTTCTAAGTCTGTCTGATTGCTTGTCCAATCTGCTTTTTCCTCTCGACACATCTGTTCTAACCCTGCCAGATGTCATACACTGTGTTATTTTTAATCAAGCCTAGAGGATGAAACGGTCATGGAAAACCTTTTCTTGTGTGTGTGTTTTTCCTTTTTTTGTATTTTAAAAACAATTATTTTCAGCCCAAACACACATATTATAATTTTAAACTTTTTGAAAAATTCTTTTATTTTCCATTTTGTAGAATAACTGTTAAAACAGAGGTCCATTTTCCCATTTAAAAACAATGGGGAATATAAACCTTTGTACCCAATAATAAAAAGAAACTAGTTATTCACTAGTTTGTCACATTATTACCACTTTCTACGCTGATCACTATGTTTTAGTCTTGAGAATGAGACTCTAAAGTGCCTGGCTACTCCTATAACAATCTAGTTACGCATGGTATAGACAGGTTTGTGGACAAAAACACCTGTTTCTGATGATTATTAGCCACAGAGATGACAGGAGGATGAATATTTTGGGCAGTTCAAGGGAAAAGAAACAACATTCATAATTTACAATCTGCGTCCTGCACATCCCCCCGAGGTTCTTTTTTTAACTGGCTGTACTGGTGCGACATGCTTCTTCCTCCAAAGATTCCAGTGACATACGCAGCTCCTGTTGTGTGCTGCAGGCTCATATTCGCACCGATATTCGATCAGCTCGCCCTACCTAAAACCTACTATTAAATGCTACAAGCGAGAATGTAGATCTGGTTGCATAATCATCAAGTGTCTCAGAATAGGAAATCGATTAGAACTGCTAGAACATTCTGAATGTGATGTCATTTTAGCCCTAGTAAAAGGCAATAGAACTAGCATGTATATTTCAGTATATTTAAGAAAAATGCTTCAGGTGGTTTGAATGGCAAAAAAAAAAAAATAAGGGCACGATGCGGAGGTGACGATCTAACTAGCACTTACAGCACATCATCATACTATTCACACATTTATTTCCATGGTATTCGTTTAGTTTATTCATCTTCTGCCGCTTAATCCTGTTCAGGGTCGCAAAGGGAAGCTGGAGCCAATCCCAGGTGACTTCGGGCGAGAGGCGGGGTTACACCCTGGGCAGGTCACCAATCCACCGCAGGGCCGACAGACAACCATTCACACTCTCATTCACACCTACGGGCAATTTAGAGTAGCCAGTTAGCCTAATCCCCTCTGTGCATGTCTTTGGATTGTGGGACGAATCTGAAGGAAACCCACATGGACACGGGGAGAACATGCAAACTCTACACAGAAAGGCGCCCAGGTCAACCCCAGGGATCGAACCCAAGATAGTGGTTAGAACAGTGCTAACCACTAACCCACCGTGCCGCCCTACTTCCTTGGTACTTGGCAGGAAATTATAAAGCATTTAAAAAAAAATTAAGAACATGTGAATTGGAAACAATGAGAGAGATCTTGTCTTGTCATATGCAGTGTTTAAATGCAATCCTAAAACAAGATTAATACCTTTTGTTATATTCAATTTAAGCTATTTTATATTTCTTATAGGACAAATTGTTATATAAAAAAATGCAACTTTGTTTTTATTTTTTAAATAATACTCACTCAACACAAGTACAAAACATCTCCAAGGATATTTTTGGTATACACGTAGCCCTCATGTTACGATGGAGATGCGTTCGGCCACACCCATCGTAAGTCGAAAATATTGCAAGTCAAACAACTGTGTTGAACCACTTAGCCTAGCTTAGGTATCTCAGCCTATCTTAGCCTAGCTTATGTAACCAGGTTGAAATTATAGGGTTATAATTTATTGTTTTTCCTGTTTGGTTGAAACTTCACCAACATCTCAAATGTTCTTTTATTTGATTAGCTAAAATACTTGTGTTCAGACCACAGTCCCATTTAAGAAAAAAGGGCAAGTTGGAAGTGTGTGTATTCTGGGTACTGTCGCTTTAAGACTGCCAGCAGCCATTATTTACTTCCTGGTTGAGGAAGAGGGGAGTGTTGAATGCCTGCCGAGTTTAAAATGAATTGTAAAGTTTTAATATGGTAAAATGAGTGATTGTGTAGTCCTGTTGTGTTGTTTTAGCTTTAAAGAATATGTATTTATGTTAATAGGTTGAAGTTCAGTTGTTTCAATATTTATTTTGTAAAGTTTTGTATCATGCTCCATGGTGGTGCTGCGACCTCTTTATGTGCTCTGTTTTGCTAACAGGGAGACCAATATTTTATGCTGTGGTGCGAGTTAACATTTAAGCAAGATTTCCTTTAAATCACATTTCTGTCAGAGAGTTTCAAACCTGATGTGGGCTGCAGCACTGTATTTCTGAGCCCCGTCCAGCTGTGACACCCCGCTACACAAATACTGAGCTCCAGCTACAGACAGTATTAATGTTCCATTAATAATCACAAGGAAAACCTGAGGTAATGCACTGTACAGTACACCAGTACACAAGGTAACTCCGTGAGTTGTGGGTGAGAGTGAGGCATCACATGAGGCGAGTGATACGAGCATCGAACGAGTATTTACTGGTGTCGTCCACGTACTTCCGGGCATCGTCTGAATGTCCGTGTACGTCATACGCTGTTATGCTGGCCTGCCAGCCCACGAATTTTAAATATTTTCTAAATATTTTACAATTTTTAGCAGATCACAATCGTCATCGTAACTTCGAAAAATCATAAGGCGGGCCATCGTAACCTGGGGGAGCACCTGTATTTATATTTATCTATATTTAATGAGAGCGGCTGAAACGTGGAGGACATTTCATTTATAAATGGCGTTATCAAACCTGATATGAAGCCAAATCCATTTTAAGACCAATAAATCAATTAAGACAAAACTGCGATGTATAAAAGAATCATGTCTGTGGTCTAGTCTGTGCACATGGGAGCCATAAGCCAAGGTGATGTTAATGGCAGAACTGATATTACTAGAAAGGTTCTGATAAAAAGGCACGTGATGTCCTTAGGAGGGAATGAATATTTAGAAACCGCTGGTATGATTTTTGTCCCCAAGAGAATAAAAGCTGGTTCTAAGTCTGTTCCGTTTCCCATGGCATGTGCTCAATTTTTAAAAGCTTTGTCATGGTTTGGCCTCACCGCTCTCGATTAACAGTGATACTTTTTTGTGTGTGTGTGTCACACCATTTTCTTTTGACCTTGCTTATATTCTGATGGAGGTATGACATTGATTTCACCTCTATAGTTTCTCTGTGTTTTGTCCGTCATAGGTGTTGCGACTCCGCTGCATTTGATGCTAAATAATATTTCCAAATGTACTTCATCTTCCTCTTCAACGAAATTCTCTTTTTTGGCTGTTTACTAACCATTTTGTACTTTCCACTCTCTGAACTTGGCCTTTTTATTGAGTTTTAAGAGTGTCGCTTATCCAAAGAAAATTAGCGTTTACGAAACTTTTAGAAATCTAACATGGTGTGGTTTAATTTATCCAAATCTGCCTGTGTAACACTGTTCGTGATTGCTGTAAGAAACTCCTTAAGTATAAACCTAGCCACACACACAGATATACCTGTGCATTATAATGATTAAAGGTTATCTGATAAAAATATGATGTAAAATATGAAAACTTTCTCACACACTCTATCTAAGAGGTACAAGTGTCAGAGGTACAAATGTGTGGGAAAGATCTAATATGAAACCAGTGTTGTGATTGTAAGAGATTATATTGTCACCACTTTAGGTTGTAGAGGCACAATCTTGATAAAATGTGCTGGAAAAAGTCTTTTGCAAATTTAGTACCTGCTCTTCAGATGTATTCATTTTCACACACAATCACCGTTCCCAAATGAATTTCAGGTTTTAGAAATCACATAGTAAATGTTAGGGGTTTTTCCCCACAATTTTATTAATCTTTGCTCTCTGTTTTGAAGTTATGCACATAAAAACACTCCAAACTGCTTAACCTTCAAGAAAGGCACATTAAAATGGACAAAATAAGATTTCATTAGAAAAAAGATGCAATTGCTTGTATTGTCAATAAACCTGCTTGTATGTGCAAACCTTTAATAAATAAAATTGTGGGTAATTTCACCAGTTTTACAAGTACTTTTGTAACAAGCATTATGAGTAATTCTGAGAAACTGGATGAATAAGGGTCCAGGTCTGAGCTCAGAAAAAAAAAAATCAAAAATGCCACTGAATCTTGTCCTGTGTCTTGGGGGGAAGCAAGAACCAATCCCAGCTGACTTCAGGCAAGAGGCAGGGTACCTGGGCAGGTCACCAATCCACCACAGGGCCGACACACAGAAACAGACAACCACCCACACTCACAGTCACACCTACGGGCAATTTAGAGTAGCCAATTAGCCTAATACCCTCTGTACAAGTCTTTGGACTATGGGAGGAAACCAGAGTACCCAAAGGAAAGTCACAGGGACTACATGCAAAGTCCATCACAAACCCAATCTATTAATTTTCCAATTAATTTTATGATTCTTTTCTTTGAATCTTCTAGCTTGGAATTAGCTATGAGACTATAAGTGTATGTTTTCCTACACAGGTAGTAGGGATACCTAATATAAATGTGACCGTTTAGGAAACACGGATTAAATCTACAGGCTGTGTGTCTATACTTTAGATCTAGGTTACAGAATCTAGAGCTTCGGTTCAGGCAGTGGCTAAGAATTTTTAGCACATCATCCCTAGTGCTCTGAATGTAACTGACCTAATATCTTCCCTTGATGCTTTAGGATTAGTAATCATGGAGGTCAGGAAGCCGGTTAGCTCAAATCATTGTGTACTGATTAAAAAAAAGAAAAATTCAGGCAAAAAAACATAACAATAAATCTACTGTGATAGACAGCAAAGTGGAGCAGATTGTATCTTTAACAGATCTAAATGCCATCACTTATCGCCTCAGTGACCTTTGCAAACCACATCATGAACAGACATCAAACACCGATGATCTTTTTTGTACTCTGTTGAATGTGGAGCGCTTTGGAAAAAAAGAAAAACATGAGCGGGGTGTAGTTTGTGTGTCCGCTACAAATGAAACGTATTTCAAGCTTGGGAATTTGCCCCTCAGTGTTACGGGGCTGATAACAAATGATAATGTCATTAGCTCGGAAAAAAACACTCCAGTGTACTGCCGAATGCGATGTTTTAGTTGCTAGGACACCTAATTGATGAGGTTAATCAATGTAGCTAATGTAATTGTTGCTCGTGTAGCTACGAGATGTCTTTTTCTGTCTTCACATCGCAGATATTATTTAAGTCTGGTAGCATCTTCATTTTCCGTCGATATTACTTGGAGTTAGCAGGGGCATTCTACGTTGTATTATGGTTGGCTTCAAACTTTGCGTCAGTGCCCCAATGCAAGGTTTTGTGTTTTGTGAAAATCAATAACGAGTTTGGTTTTATTCTTTTTCTGCTTGTTCAACCTACTTGTCCATCAGACTACTGGTTTGTCCACCACTGCAACGTTTTTCCGTTTGCTCTCTACATATCTTAAGCTTTATCCCAATCTCCTATATTTATCCAATAAAATAAAAACCTACATATTTATCTCTTTAGTCACAGTTACGCATTAGTTGAATATTCAAGCATCATATGAATCAGTATCCCAGTCAGAAGTCTAGACCCAGTCCCCTAACCACTGAGCCAGCACTGTACTCACATGACCCAAAAGCTGATACATGTGTATTTATAGTCTCTACTTTGGAAACCTTACAGATTCTCCAAGGATCTGCTGTTTGGACTTTTTTTTTTTTTTTTAAATAAATCACTCTGGAGAGTTTTTGCAACATGACTGATAACGTAAATATAAGGGATTTCGCAATCCCCAATCCTCTATGAGTGTAGAAATAAAAAAATATATATGTATATCTCTCTTTATTATTTAATTTATGCATAAAAATCCAAAACATTAGAAAGTAATAAAAACCTCTCATGACTCTTCCATCTTCCACACTTGATCTAAAGATGTTTCAACGAACATGTCATCAAAAATAAGCAAAAATTGACTAAGCAACCTTGGTGAATAAAACAAGTGAGAGGACAGAAAGGGTGCAACAAAACATCATGAGTTTGAGGCAGGTATAAAGGCAATGGTGGGTCTGCAAATTCACTCACTCATATTCTGCTGCTTAATCCTGTTCAGGGTCACGGAGGGAAGCTGGAGCCAATCCCAGCTGAGTTTGGGTGAGAGGCGGGATACACCCTAGGCAGGTTGCCAATCCACCACAAGGCCAACACACTCACATTCACGCCTGTGGGCAACTTAGAGTAGCCAATTAGCCTAATCCCCTCTGTGAATGTCTTTGGACTGTGGGAGGAAACCTGGGTTCTAGGGATGCACCGATACCACTTTTTTACAAAATGTTTTATTTGTGTACTTGTCGATACCGATACCGATAACGATACCGCTTAAATTGGATTTCCATGAAAGTGTAATCAATTTGGAGGCAGGTTTAATTTTCTCTTTTGCAGATTACAACAAGCC
>JAQMCW010000009.1:5080242-5094341 GCA_030068335.1 Chrysichthys cranchii | reverse complement strand
TGGTAAATAAAAGTGTGACTTTTCATGGAAAACACAAAATTGTCTGGGTGACCCCAAACTTTTGAACGGTAGTGTATTACATGTCATGGCTCTGTAGTAGAAGACACCAGGTGCTAAACTGGCCTGCCTGCAGTCCAGCCCCATCATCCATTAAAAGCATTTGGCACATCACTAAACAAAAAAATAGTGGTCCAGTGGTAAACATGCCAAAGCCCAACTTTTTGAATCATCTGCCGACATCAATTTCAAAAAGAACATATATTTTTCCTAATACAACAAAATGTCTGTTTCAACATTTGATATGTTGTCTTTTCCTGTTTTCAATTAAATATGTGTTTACATGATTTGTTTTTATTTACATCTTACACAGTGTTCCAACTTTTTTGGAAACAGGGTGCCTTCAACATCAATTTTACAAATATTTAAGTAAATTAACACCTCTGCAAATACCTCTCATTTTTAGTCCTTAATTTCAGATCAAAATGAACCAAACATCATCTATGTAATCATGGGAATCATGGGCCACACCCCCTCCCATAGGCCTGACTGGCGTAGAGACCACACCCCATTCACTAGACATGATGGGCAAAGAGGCCCAATCAAGTCAGTCATTAATAGCCCCCCCAAGTTTAAACCAAGTACAGCCATAAATATTAAAATGGATGCATGGATTTTTACACCTTCAAGAAGAAAGAAATGAATTTGACCACAACAGACAAGCACTTACCTCATCATCAGCAAATTCACAGTACTGCAAATTGTTGTCCTTGAAACTCCTAACACAGGCATATGTGTTGTTGAAGGCATCCTCGCAAACACAGTCTGGAAAGCATTGCTGTGGAATCAAAGCGACAGAGTCGAGGCTAAAGAAATACGTTCTGAAAAAATTTGGGCAGGGTGAAATGGCAGACACTTACAGATACTCCGGGGCCAAGTTTGGGACACTCAGGATCTTTAGAATGGCCCTCACCAGTGTACTCCACTAAGAAGTAGGGACGTGAAGTGCCGTTGCGTAAAGACGGTGCCTGCATACAGAATGATCATGCAGTTATCCCATTTCTCCAACTTACAAAACTGATCTGCTTGTATATAAAAGAACTTGGATACTAGCGTCAACCAAACTGATAAACGTACGTGTTTCCAATGTGGTTTTCCTTTTGGTCTTAATTTTCATCTACAATTTGCGTTACTATCAAAGTCCTCATCCTGGAATCAACAATTACCCATGTACATTCATATAAACGTGTGATTTGCCTTGGAGCCAGACTTGGAGCCTCAGCCATGCTGTTATAGAAAACTAATCAACAGCGTCTAACCAAACAGACCAATACAGGTAAGTATACTTGTGACTTATCACATGTGAAACACACCACAGCACAGCATAGCGTAACACAGTGAAATTACTTTTTTTTTTTTTATTAAAGGTTTTTTTGTTTTTTTTAAATACCGTGGTATTTTGGATTTCAAAGTGATCAGTGTAAATTGCAAAAAAAACCAAAACAATAAAAGCTAGCAGACAAACTAAATCAATACACTATACCAATTTTAAAAAAAAAAGGGTAAGGGTAACTGCCCTGAAAAAGAAACGAAAAATGACTCAAAGAGTCGTGTGAATTGCAAGACAAAGCATCAACCATTCAATTAGGGAAGAAATGTGGTAAAGCTGCACTCACACACCACCACAAACGCAAACCACAGATGGGGTAAATAAACCTGAAGAGTGCTCCGGAAAAAAGGTATGCTATATGAAATGTGTCTAATGCAACTAATGTGTTCAGATGCGTAATACTCATTTACTCAGAACAGGTAATTTAATAATATGTCTGATGTTCCAGCACAGTTTCATTTATGTAAAAAGGATGATACGAACTGCACATGCAAGGGGGTTTCTTCTCCAGTATACCATCATTACTGAGTGTTACAACAGAGTCAGACCTGAAATCTTCAAGAGTCTAGACTCCTTTGATACAACAAACAGACTCAAGCCTTGGTCACCCTGTGCATCGCTGGGTGACACCCAGATCCCACACTTCTGAAGAAATGAGAAGACATCTAAAGACTCATGTCTGATGACATTCTTATCACCAGAGTTAAAATAAATAAATAAATAGATAGATAACCTCTCTTCATAAGCTGTTAATTCAGTGGTGACGGATCTGCCCTAGTGATCAGAAGCTTATGAGTTCAAATCCCAGGAATGTCAAAGAAGTGTTAAAACATAAATAAATAAAAAAGAAAGAGCCTTGAGCAAATCTCTTTAGGAATACTTTTTAGGGTGAAGTGATTGACTCAGAAATATGCTAAAACATGTGTATTAGCTCACCACTTCCAGGCCTGGTTGTTTTTCCTGACTAGAAACCTTGGGCATCTTAGAAAGTCCAAGAAAATGTGTAAATGCCCAAGAAACCTAGTGCATGAGAATATTGTTGCAAAAATATCTCCACTCACAAGTTGGGGTAGAAACGACTGCCCGTCCATATCCAAGGCAGAAATATTAACTCCGGCAATGTCAAGGATGGTCATGGCGAGATCGATGTTCATTACTGGGTCCTAGAAGACATTAAGACAAATGTCACCAAGCCATACACCCACATATGAGAATGAAACAAAACTGTGTCCGAGTTTTCAGAACTGACCTGCAGAGTTTGGTTAGGCTTGATCCCAGGCCCGCGTACCAAAAGCGGCACACGGATGTCAAATTCATACAGCTGTCTCTTGTCAATAGGGAGGGAGAACTGACCTGGAATTAAAAGTGGACGAGGTGTAAAGTGTGAAGATCAAACATGATTATGTGGGACAGGGAACAAGTGTGTACCTGTGTGATAACCGTTGTCCGAAGTGAAGAAAATATAAGTGTTATTCAGCTCCTTTATGTCTTCCAGTTTCTTTACCAGCTTCTCCACCAAGTCGTCTACAGACAGAAGGGTCTGCCACCTAAGGCAACCAGACCACAGAGTAAACTCACTAAGCATTCCAGGAGAGCAGTAATGACGCTCAATGTCTACATAAACATTTCTATACCTTCGACGGAAAGCGTCGTCAAGATAATTAATGGAGCTGTTCAGCATAGGGTTAACAGGCTGACGCAGCAGCCAGTGCTTGTCCTGAAGAAAGAAATAAACACACGCAAAGGCTGTTCACAAGGGCCACAATATGAAAAAGGAAGTATGAACCGTGATCCCGGCTAGTGCTTTAATTCGGATACCTTTCCAGGTTTGTTAAAACTGCCGTCACGTGGAGCTTTGATGTCATTGAAGCTGTTCTGGTACGCCGGAGCTGCGGTCCAGGGAGAGTGAGAGGCTGGAGGGCAAAGCATCACAAAAAATGGATGCTGCGGGCTACGCGAGTCCAGGAATTTCAGTGACCTGTTCAACTGGAATCAAAAAAATTACAAAAAAGTTACTGAGTTTTTTCAAACAAAATAAAAAAGACAGGCTTGAGCTTCCTATAAAGCACCATACTCATAACATACAGTATATACCTACAGCCCAGTACATCATTCCTATTCGGAAGTTAAGTTTAGTCAACTACAATCCTTGCTGCTTCCTTCTGAGCTTTATTTTTCTTCATATTATCTCTATACACATTTATTGAAAGGTTGTATATGACCGAATAAGCTGAAAAAGGCTATTCTCAACTTTTCTTCCATTTTTTGTGAATTAAATGGGAAACGGGAACTAGCTGCAGATAGGAACTAAAGTCACACACCAAGGATCAACTGAGCGAAATGTTTGGTCAGAGTTGAGAAAATCTCAGTTCAAATGTTGCATGTCGCGTGCCACCATGGCTGAAATCGCAGCTCCATGACACGCACGGGGAAAATGATTGATCAGCTTTGCTTTGCCACTTGCTAGTTTAAACATATGGTAAACAATGGGCACTTAAAAACACTTAATTTTATATTCTACATGCATTTATAATGGGCTGACTCACATCCCTGGTTCGATACTCAGCTTGTTACAGTTATTGCCTGAATGGAGTTTCACATGGGTTTTCCTCCCACCTCCCCAAAACGATGCCAGTTGATGGACAGGAAACTCTAAATCGTCCCTAGGTGTGAATGACTGCGTGAATGTTTACGCATGGTGCCCAGCGATGCACCGGCATCCCATTCAGCATGTATTCCTGAGACAGGCTTTGGATTCACCACAACTCTGACTAGGATAAAGTGGTTACAGAAGATGAATAAATGAAAGAATAGGTGCATTTCGGTGAGCTTATAGTTGCTAATACGACTTAGTTTTTTCCCCCCTAGTGTCCCCCTCTTACAACATATGGCATCATAAGGTTACATAGACAAAAGAGAATGCGGATCCTCATGGAACGATACAGTAGACTCTTTCATGTATAGAGGTTAAAACCAAGCCTACACATGGAAAGAAACTCAGCAGTTTTGCAAGTGGCTAAAGATGTGCAACACTATGAACATATCTGTGTAGCACGCGAAGGAAATAGCTGCTCAGACATGTTCAGTGTGGTTTCAGAGTCACTTAAAGGAAAGCACCTTTATATCAACACTTAAACAATACTATTACTCTGATGCACCTCTTTTAGACATGTATTACTGATATGAACTATTAACAATGTCTATGCCAGTATACCAGTATATAAGATTCTGATTTTTTAAATTGGTTTAAGTACCAAGAACCTACGATAAGGTCCGTGAGGTAGTCCTTTTCATAGTTGTCTTTGTGAACCTCTGCTTTTCCGTTGACAGAAAGTGTATAATTGTAGTACTGAGAATTCCCCACCTGTAGAAAAGAGGAAAAAAAGTCATTTACGAAACCAAAAGATGCATGACAAAAACTTCAAAATAAAAAAAAGAAAAGAAAGTGAAGTTAAAATGATAACACTGCTCGAACGAGAGAGGAAGTGGGTCATTCGTTTCATTGGCTGACAGGAAAAAGGGAGAGAGGATGATGATGAAGCACATGACCCACCAGTGCATGCCACTGGTCCCATCCAGGAGGAACATGAGCCACACCTCCCGACTCATTCATCCCATACTGAGAAAAAAAAAAAAACAATAGCACAACAGAAAGCACTTATTATAATCACAAGTAGAAACAAACACAGAGAAGCATATGCACAAATTGCACCAAAATGCACAGACCTGATTAAGGTATTTCCCTCCATAAAAGGTCTGATAATACTTCTTGCTGAGGTAGACTGGAAAGGCTTGCATCTCAGGACCATCTTGCCAAGCTTTGCTGCTGCAGTTACCCGACAAGGAATTGTTGTGGACCATGTGATTGTGTGGATATTTCCCAGAAAGGATGCTGCTCCGACTGGGACAGCACAGGGGCGTCGCTGTGTACTAGACACCACGAGAGAGGGGAAGAAAAAAAAAAAAAAAAAAAAAAAAAAAAAAAAAAAAAAAAAAGAGACAAAGGCTAATACAGTTTTTCAGACAACAAAGAGGCAAACATGAACTTTTCTCTGGCATTTTTAGTCACCAAGGATGCCTGAATTAATCTACTTCTAATCTACAGGATGACCTGAGCTGAATGAAATTCAGAGACAATCACATGGGGTTGGTAAACATTTCAATAATCCTCTGTGAACCTCTGTGTCAGATTATTCTGACTATCGGAATCTCCTTGAGCAATAAAATTGTCTAGTAAAAAAACCTAGTTAAGATCACAGATTTGTATTCTCTTTTAAAATATTTGTGAGGCTGAACAGGGAGTTGGATGGGTGTTAAACTGACATTCCGAGGAAGATGTAGGATGACACTTGACGTCAGGATGCACTGGGGCACACTTGCACCACTCGTTTTGACTGGACTGGATTACCGATTGTCTAGTTTATAAAATGTGGCGTCTGATCTTATCTAGAAAGGAACCGTGGTTCAACCAGGCAGAATCCACACCAGAGTTTATTAAAAGCCAAGAAGAACTGATTAAACCAGTGGAATCAGGCGTGGCTCATGTTTGATTAAAATAAAAATCTACCCTTTGTAGATAAGATTAGACACCTCTGGTGTAAACAGTTCCTGAGGAAAGCTGCAACAATAAATTCTTGCTTACGTGCCACTAAACTTCTTTTTAGGAAAACTCGGCAAATCTTTTTCCATTCCACTGACTACATGTCGCTCTGAAAAGGCTCTTGTGTTACAGGTGGCTTTTCTAGTGATAGCAGTGCACACAAATGAATGTGTAATCACTGGAGTCTCAATCAGACTGCAACCTTCACGATTCTGAAGCACAAACGTGCGGAAAAGTTATCAAGCACTACGTGGGACCATGGGCAGATTAGCCGAGGCTGTGATCAATATTCGGTTAAGCACAAGTATGTGCACAAATGTTGCACCACACTCAAAAGAGATAAAAGGTACTAAACAATACTTTTGTACCCTTAGTATGCGGTGGTTGTTGTTTTGTTTTTTTTTAACTAAGAAACCTGCATGAAGTGTACCTTTAAAGCTTTACTTTTTAAAAAAAATTAAAGGCTTATGATCTTGCAACCTTAAACCATTTGTTAAATTTATACTATACAGTATATTTCCAGGTGAAACATGGAAACATGGAAAATATTAAAAGGTACATCAGATGTAACAATGCCACATCAATGACCAGAAAAGGTACAAAAATAGTGCACTTTGGGTTGTTTTTTTTTTTGGGTGTAGGTTACACATTTCACATTTACTCACTGCGTGGGAGAAGGTGACACCAACATCCCCAATCAGGGCTTTGGTCTTCTTCAAGGGTGTCTGTAGTGAGATGACCAGAAATAGATTTGTGCAGATATATTGTGTTAATGGCTATGTCTTTAGGATTAAAGGCTCATCTTGGAAACTATTCTTTAAAAGCATTGAGGTCGAAATAAAAAAATAAAAATACCATACTCACCATTCCACCAAGCTCCACGTCCAGATCATCTGTCACAATGAGAATCATGTTGCTGCCTTGGGCACATTGAGCACACCTCAGCAGGCAGGTGAACAGGGTGAAGGAAAGCAGAAGACCAGGAACCTCTTGAGTCACTGTCCTAAGATGGTTCCTGTGGGTTCTCCTGGGCAGTGGACTTGCCATGAGTGCTCCAGGCTGGTCCTGAGTCCTGAGGAGGTCAGTTTAAAGCAGTGTTAGTAGCAGAGCTGAACTCAGGCTGCTGGTAGTGGGAGTGAGTCAAGTTTGAGGAAGTGAAACCCGGTGGTCATATGACTCTCATGTCGGTTGTGGAGGGACTTTAACCTGACGTATGGGTTCGCCTTCAATGAAATCGACAGGAGTGAAACCTGTAAAGGAAAAAAAAACAAAACAAAAACCAGGCACTTCTTTCAAATGTGGAACAGAAACAAACCATCAACCATACTTAGTTTCTTCCTCTGTGGTGATACAGCACTTCCTTTATTTAGCGAACAGTGAAACAATTCACTGTTTACGATTTAGTAGGCTGTGTGGGACAGGTTTTAACAAGGTTTTTGGGGAAAATAACACCCTGTGGGTAGATTATGGGAATTATAATCTTAATTTAATTCTAGGTCTATGTGGTGTTTTAGCAGCAGTCTTGTGTGGTGTGGAAAAACCTGTTCTACGAGTATGAGTCACAAGAGAAACGCGCAGACTCAGGAATTTAGCATTTAGCTTCTTTACAAAACATTCAGGGTTTAAAAAAAAAAAGGCAGTAAACACTTTGCTCATCGTTTTCCCAACTGGGTTCAATAGCTACCTAATTAGAGAAATAAACTTCAGTTTACAGATTTCCTCAGTACTTCCGTTGGACTCCGGGTTGCCAGATATTTTTTTTTTGACTAACGCCAGGGGAGGTGGTATCCGTTACCAGGAAATAAAACCATGCTATCTTGCCTAATTAATTTTTTATTAATAAAAGGTGTGATTAAACTTCTTTGATTTATGTGTTTGCTAAAAAATATCCTATATTACCCACAATGCCTTTCCTACTACCTTTTTTGTAGTGCTGTAGTGGAATGTAACCTCTCATTTCTTTGCTGCTTAAAGTGATGATGCAGCAGCGCTTTAATCCATTGGTCTGGTCAGCTCTCATGCCTCCTCATCTGTACACTCTGCTCGAACAGATCAGCTTTTAAAGCTTCAAATTTAATGCTAATACCACCATCTACATCATCTTGGGCATCTCTAGTCAGGTGTGCCAGGTCTCTGCTTTAACTCAGCGAGCTGCAATGTATTCTGGGAACTTGCTGTCTCTAATATTTTGACATTGGATTTCCTATCAACATGATAGTGAATGTCATTCAAAATTGGTTATTGAGAAAAGATGCTCTTGCTTTTGTTGTTGCTGGGGGAATTGCCCAGAATCACTAACTAAAATGCCATTTTGTCCCCTTAGAGGGAAAGTTCTACTGACTGATCACCTTAATTCTATGATAAAAATATTTCCATTCAATAGGAATGGTTTTTTTCCTGAATTACTCCACATTCCAGGTATGAGGACTCACTGAATGATTTGATGAACAAGGAAATTATGTAAATCATAGTTTATGGCCCTTTCATACACCAGGTTCAATGTCACACTCAACCAAGTTCTATTTTTTTAATTTTTTTTTTTTGGAGATTTTACACCTTTGGACACCATATAACCAAACATATTTTGGACATATGTGGGCCTTCCCATATGTTACAAAAAAATTGAAGCACACAGTTGTTCAGAATGGCTTTGTATGCTGTAACATTAACATTTCTCTTCACTGGAACAACAGGGCCCAAATATGTTCCAGTATTACAATCCTCTCTGCGTACAAAGTTAGGTCTATAAAGACATGCTTTGTCGAGCCTGGTGTGGAAAAATTCAAGTGGCCTGCACTGAACATCTTTGGGATAAACCGGAATGCTGACTGCATGGGCTGTATGGCAAGTCTATCAAGTCAGGTTTATGCTGTACAGTTTTGGTCCTGAGTTGAAATCGAATCACCATTGCAATCAAAGACATCCAGTGTTGAAATCCGAAATTTTGGACGCTCATCTAAAAGCCAAGTGAAGGACAACATAGGACGATTCAAACCTCCTTGGATGGCTACAAATACATTACTGGCTATAGAAAAATGTAAAAAAAAAATCACAAAAGTATCTTTATTACCTCAAGCTCACTTTGAAGACTGTTTCTGTTTATGCAGTTTTATTTTTGGCCCCGATGACAAGCAAACAAGAAGAACATAGTGAATTTTTTACTGGAGGTCTTTTTTTTTTTTTACAGGATCTTCATCATATGATGAAGTGCATAGTGTGACAAGTAATAATCATAAAAGGCTACTGAAATGGCACAATCTAGCTTCAGGTTGCACCATCATCATCTTTTGGAAGAATGTTGTTCCTTCCTTTCAGTAGACTTTACTGCAGCTCTACTTTTATTGTTGCTCAGGGCACCCCAGCACCCTACCAAGACATTTTATGTTGTATTTTGTCTTGAATTTGCATATGCAAAATCTCCAAACCAGCACAGGGGAGCTGCCTCACAGTTCCAGGTTACTGCATGGGTTTCCCCCAGGTTTTCAGGTTTCTTCCTCCTTTTTAAAAACATATTACTGGGCAGAAGATTGGCTACCCTAAAATGCCCCTAGGTATGAACATATATACATGGTGCCCTACAATGGATTGGAGTCTCATTCAGGGTATGTTTGCCACTTCACGTTCAGCAGTCTGCAGGATGGACTCCGGATCCACTGCACCTCAGACCAGCCCAGGATTGAGCTGCTTACAGAGAGTGAACGAGAAAAGGTGTTACAATTCTCCTGTACAGTTCTAGAAACTTCTGAAGCTGTTCTGGTGCCTGGTGGTGGCCAAATCCCTTACTGTTGTGTGATTTTTTTTTTCCGTCCTTGTATTTTGTATATGCAAAACGTCTTAACGCCAAAGAACGACCGTCAGAGATTTAGTCGTGCATAAAAACCAGGGATCTGGCAACACACGTCGGAACTTTTTTGAGCACACGCATACGCACGCGCACACGCACGCGCGCGCCTCTGAAGGTCTCTCACCTCAGCTTGCTGAAGTCACCGGATTGTTGTTGTGCTGTGGTGACTAGTGACCTCTGAGCCAAGCAAATCGATAACAGTGCCTATTTATTATCTGTATAACGTCCTGTTATGACACGGAAGCAGTTGTTTTCTTAATACCACTGATAAACTGTTGGTGTTTTTAGATAATAACTAAGTTATGGTAGCTAGCTGGCTAGCAGTGCCACCCAGGTAATGGTACCCCTAAAACGCAGGAGAGTGACTACACTAGGACAAAGTGCAAGTCGTGACAGTGAAGTGTGTAAATTTCCTGATGTTGCTATTTTCATCCTGGAAAGGAAGATGGGTGCATCCAGAAAAGCTTTCCTGACACGTCTGGGAAGGAGTAAAGGATTTCTAATTGATGAGTCTTTCAGGTAGACAGCAAAAACATACAAACAAAAAAAGTCCTGTCAGTGATGCATTTTGAAATATCATTTTGTAAAATGTAAATAATATTGAACATAAGCAGCATTGTTTGTTTTTGCAGCTCTTCTACCACACATGTGGTGTCAGAAAACAACACTGGGGATGAGGTTGACATTTGGATAAAGAATCAGGAGAGTGATGGAAAAGCCTCAGCCAACTCCATCAGTCTGCTGGACATCAGTTGGTTGACCGAGAGCATTGCGAGCGGAAAGCCTGTCCCCATTCAGGACAGACACACGTTAAAGGTAATAGTTCGTAACCCTTGTGTCGGGATCTTTTAGAAGCTTTTGTGTTCTGGGGAAGCTTCAAACACTGGGATCTCTTTATAGACCAGCCCGAAGCCCTCTGAGGTCACGCCTGCGATTACGCTGAAAAGTTACGCCTGCCAGAGGAGAACGCCACTGAAGTACCACAACTCCTTCCTTACAGTGAGTCCTTTACATCTTGTACTTTCTTGCTCACTTTTACACACTCTGTCACGTTATCTTATTGATGTGCATTCTTACGTGTTGGAAATGGTTTGGAAAAAGACACACACACACACACACACACAATTGCACAATTCTGTGCTCAGCCCAAATGTAGTCAGTCATCTCATTCCCAGATTTTTTTAAAGCCTTAATTATTTGCCATGCATTGCCATTTCAGTAGGTAAATGTTAAGCGGAAGTTTTGCAGTAAATGGCTAAACATATTGCATATGGAGTATTAATTATACAGGGTGGGCCGCAAAAAAGTAGCCCACGTCCGGAGAAAGGACAATAAGATAAACGAGCAACTGATTAGTTTTTATTCACTTTGTTTTTTTGTATTTTTTTTATTCGCCAAAGTCACAACGAATGCTGGAAGTGGACCCCGTTCACGTCTATGCACCTACACGTGGGGCGACAGACGGACAGAACGGGGCTACGGCCTCCTCTAACAAGTGTGGCACCAGTATTGGAGGCGGGCTACTTTCTCATGGCCCACCCTGTATTATGAAATGTGAAATCTAACTCATTGTTTTGTTACGTTTGTTTGTTAGTGTTTTGTATTTTTATTATTAGAAGTTGTATTAGAAAATGGAAATTAACTTGAGGTCTTATGAAACCCCTGCAATGCCCCCACAAACCCCTACGAGCTCAGGAATAGATAATAATACCAGGATCAGACTATACAAATGCAGCCAGATTTTAACACGATGTAGTCATGGGCAACAAACTTGGGCACGAATATGAACATTAGGAAAGACAAAATGGCAGTGTTAGGTGATATAATCAAAGAATGGTGATGTGGGGTCTGGGATGTACACTAACACCTTGACGAAATGTCTGGCATGTCAGAATTTGTTGTATTTTCTCGCCTAGTTTGACAACTTCTCTAGGGTGTTTCTTGATGTTCCTTGTACCCCCAATTGACAGTTTCTTGAGCCTCTTCCCTGATGACACCCAAGGATGTGAATGATGAACAGTTGGGGTCAGTGTTGTAGTGTTGGTAGTCTTCCGACCAAGGCTTGGAAAGAATTTTGACATGTTGACCGACGTGAAAGACAAAAATATCATGCAGTCCGATCTCAGCATGGTGTCTGATACGAGTTTCTTTCTTTTTTTGAGTGGTATTTTGCATGTTCTTGCCATGTCTGCATGGGGTTCATCTGGGGTCTCTGGTTTCCTCCCATCGTCCATGAACAGAACACTAGGTGGCTTGGCTACTCTGTTTGTATATGGTGCCCTGCAATGGGCTGGTATCCCATCCAGGGTGTATTTCTTCATCACCCCCAGCATTCCTGCAGTTTTCCATTTATTTAATACCTGCATGCAGTGAAAACACAATGCTGTTTGATTTGTATTGCAGGAAGCTCTAGAGATCTTAGCCGAGAATGCAGAGTTCAGTGAGAATGAAGGCAGGAGCGTAGCCTTCCGAAGGTCGGCATCTGTCTTGAAGGCATTTCCTCATGTCGTGCGTTCGATGGACAAATTGAAGGACTTGCCCTGCTTGGGTGAACATTCACTGAGAGTTATAAAGGTGGGAGAGATTTGAGGTTGAGGTTCACGTCCATCTAATCATGTCCATCTAAACGGCACTGTTGCTGATATGAACACGAGAATCTCTTCTAGGAGATTTTAGAAGATGGCACATCAAGTGAAGTGGAGTCAACAAGACAGTCTGAGCAGTTTCGAGCCATGAAGGTTAGCAGTTGCCAAATTTCAGCTTGAAGCATTGCATACTGTGAAATTTCTTGTAATAACCCTCCCCTCCCCGATCTTCAGGCTCTGACTGGTGTTTTTGGTGTGGGAGTAAAGACTGCAGATCGGTGGTATAGAGAAGGCCTTCGTAGCCCATTAGACCTTGTACGCACAGGGCAAAAGCTGAACCATGCACAGCAAGCAGGTATAGGACTAATTCTGTTCAGGAATGAAAGAAAATGCAGATAATAATTCAGGTCATCAGTATTCATTTCACTTGCTCATTTGCTTGTTTTTTCTTTTTTAGTCACACGTTTTTAGACGAGCCTGACGGTGTGAAATGTGTGTTGAACTCTCTCTTTCTGACTGTTAGGGGTGCAGTATTATGATGATCTGAACAGACCTGTGACTAAAAAGGAGGCTATGGTTATCAGTGACATCGTAGAGAAGGCAGTAAAAGCTGTGCTGCCCGGGGCTATTATTACACTCACAGGAGGATTCAGAAGGTATAAACATATCCTTCATACAGTATAGAGTGACAGGCACAGCTACAGAATGAATAAAAATGATAATTTGCTCAGTATTTAAATCATGATCATCTTGTTTATTTGTCCGATTTTGAAACAGAACCATGCCGTTGCACTGTCTGTCAGAACAGCTGTTCTAGAAAATTCATCAGTGGCTTTTGACCAATGAGAGTTCAGCATTTGCTCATTAGCTCCACTTTAGCTAAACTCAACAATATTCTGATGAATTATCTTTCATTATTTGAGGACAGTCTTCAAACACAAATATCTATACAAACTTAATACATAAATGCTTGGCTTATATTTTGCTGTGGGGTTTTTTTTTCTCCTAGGGGTAAGGATGTAGGCCATGATGTGGATTTCCTCATCACACACCCAGAGGAGGGGGCAGAGGAAAGATTGATGCCCAAAATTGTGAATTGGTTGGAGGATCAGGTACGCAGTGATAATATGTAAATATTATTCAGGACCTGGAAAAGCACAGTGCGTTGCTTGTAAGAAAACACCCAACAATATCATAATGAATGTAAGCACCAAACATTGCTATTGTTAGTACTCATGGCTATCGGCCAGCTCATTAGCTTTAGCAATATTTCTGCCTAGCCTTGTAAAAGACTCCGAACACACCCAATGCGTGCATCGGCTTTTTAATGGCACTGTGACTGCCACAGATGGTATTTCTTTTCTTTTTATTATCGGATCATTTGTTTTATTCATTGCTATTGGCATGTAAAAAGAATTTCAAGAAAGAGAACAAAAATGTTTCTGGAAAAAAACAAAATCGCCTATCCCACCTTTAATGGATTTCTAATTGTTTCACTCTTCATAAGCTATTTAAAAGTGAACAATGCTTCCACCTCAGAATGGAAAACAAATCATTAAATATGTCAGAAATTTCATAAATGTCTGGTGCTGCTCTATGACAGAATGTAGTAGTATCTTATGGTTTCCTCACACCTCCATATTTGCGGACCATTCCTGGAAGTCCGGACCAGCTTCGTATATT
>JAQMCW010000009.1:5046818-5060421 GCA_030068335.1 Chrysichthys cranchii | reverse complement strand
CCATCTAGATTGTGCTGTATCCTCCCCCCCCCCCCGTTTGTTTGCTTTCTACCTTTCCCGCGTAGTGCACAACAGTGAAGAGAGGGCTATGGCTCCGCACGACCTCGAAGTGGGGATTGGTTTTGAATTTGCTGTTCAGCTTGTCTACAAAGTTTCCATCTGTGGCCTGCAGGAGGAAAAATAACCTCTGAGAATTCGAGGGAAATCTCGTAATCACATGATGCAGTGTTCCAGACCGCTGAGAGGCTTTCAAACATGCAACCCTTAAATTAGGCATCCTGTGAAGCAACTACCACGACTAATGCTTAAAAAGGGATCTGGTAAATGTGTAGATCTTGGGAGAGCATTTGCATTTCGCTAGGTGCTTCGGAGACATCAATTCCGGCCTTGTCTTGCAGAAGTATTCACCCCCTCCATGAACCCGTTTTGAGATTTCGTGTCCCAGTTACAAGAAATAATCCATAATGTTAAGATTGTAAAGTGAGAAACCAAATGTGAAGTGAGAGCCCAAATGAATATTAATTAATAAATAATTTAATTCACAAAATTTTGTTGGAGGGTCTTCTCTGGGCGAGAATCGCACTTCTGATGGACCCTTTCCCTTTTCTTTTTTTTTTAATATCCATGATGCTCTGAGAGCATGTTCACATTTTGGGCCGTTACGTCTAACCAAACCTTGATCAATCCTTTTCCAGATGTTTCTCCTGGCCCTGTTTTGAGAGCTCCTTGGACTCCATGACGGCGTTTGTTTAAGTGTGCTCTCTAGCAAACTGTAGGACTTTCCAGGAACAGGTATATTTATATTGAGATCATTACAGCGGGACACTAACTGTGCACAAGTCAACACTTTTCAACTAATTAGCTTACCTTTGATAGCAACAGAACAAACGTAAGGGGTCAGACTTATGCAGTCACAACTATTAACCAATAACTGAGCTACTTATACCTACATATACATTCATGATATAAAATCCCAGTCGAGTCCACTTCAGTTCCAGGTTGGAACATGGAAACGTTCGAAAGGGTGAACACTTACGCAAGGCTTTGTGTGCATTATGCATGTATAATGAATGAGCCTGTGTATTATCCAACAATAGTAATTTGACTTGAGAAGCCGCCAGGATGTATGCAAACAAACGCACGAGCCAGCACTCCCAAATGAATCACGTGTGACTCTAACCACATCTGCTCACCTGAGGAAAGGCACTCTGCTCGTCCAGCAAGGACAGAATCCCAATCGGCTTCGTTAAGAACAGATCCTGTGGGAGACAGTGTTAGCTACTCAGTACTCTGTTGCTTGATGACAGAACTGCTGCAGCTGCAACTGGCATTGGCTGAAGTGTTTTTTTCTTATTAATTTATTTGTCTTTTAAATATAGTGTACATAGTTTAAAAATCACATCATTTCTTCTGGAGTTACTGAACACCACGGTTCTCAAGATAGAGTCTGCAAAGAACAGCCTGTGATTCTGTGACGGTTTTTCTTTTTCTTTTTTTCCCCTTTTTTCTTTTTAAATTTGCAACGAAAGTCAAAATCACAAACTCAGATTTATTACATCGTCAGACCTTATAAATTCTTATTAATCTGTTACTTTTGACTTGAATGACTTGAATCCAAACCTTATTAACTCAATAACAAGCAGTCCTATAAATAATTAACATGTTAATAATTAAAAAAAAAAAATAAAAGTGTTCTGTAGTGTTCTGTAATTTAATGCTTCAAAAAGTGAAAAAGTCTGTCGTTTCCTGTTGCGCACTTCACCCCAAAATAAATGTGCTCCTTTATGGAGGAACAGCAGCTGCACGCGGCCATAATTACAGCCCGGGGTTAATATTTCCTAGGCAATGTGAGACATGCTTACGTTTCTCTGGAACAAACATAATACAACAAAACCGTACACCCTGCACCCAGACTATAACCTTCACGAGTTGACCTTATTCTGTTCAATGGTCTCTCAGCAAAGGACAGATGTATTACATTGATACGAGAAGGCTAAAATGCGCTGGAATGTGGCTGAGAACGTTGACATGGTTTGCACGCTCAGCATTTCCTGTTCTTGGGATTTACCGCAGGACTCCTGTCTGCCAAACCCTCTGCTGCTGCTGCTGTCTCATAGACGGACATGAAGGAAAACTGGAGGCAAAGAAAACGAGAGAGGATGTTTCGTGCAAAACAGTTTGCGAGGGAGAGAGAGAGAGAATCTACCAGGATTGGTTTGTTATCCTTGAAGGTGATGGCCTCCCACTGGATGCCCTCCTCTTTGTACTCGTTCTGCTCCATCAGAAAAATGTGCTGCGGAAAGAGGAAACCGCCGGAATTAATTTCTTGCAGCAGCAATAAAATAATGAACGTCATGTGTTCATGACGATCACAATACATGACATCAAGTGGCGTATGCTCTCTTAGATACCAGTGTCGTAAAGTACAAATGTGAATCATCGTGCGTGGTCATGTGACAATATATCCGTTAATTTATCTCTTGACTTTTCCCTTAATTACCTTCCAGGTCTGTGATCACTTTATTTACTTTTGGAGGTGCCTAGGTGAGTCATTGGTGGCGTTAGGTTATATAGGCGCACGTGTAAGTACTTACATGATTAAAAAAATACTGCAGCTGCTCGTTTGCCAGATTAATGCAGAGCTGCTCGAATCGGTTCACGGAAAAGTTCTCAAACCCAAAGATGTCAAGAATACCTGCAACGGGTCAAAAGGAAAACATTCAAATCCTACGTCTGTTTGGACTTGCACCAGTAATAGTAGACTGTGCTGCTCGTCAATCTACAGATTTATTCGGCGATACTGGTTTTATTCCAGAAACAGGTACTAACCCATGCAAATATTTACCTATTTCACTCAGCTCGACGTTCGTGTCCAGTTTATGCGTCAGCAGCTCGTTAATTTTACTGACGATCCAGCCAAACACTCTGCCGTACACCACTTTGGCGATCGAATCTCTGGCATCTGAAAGGAAATAAGACCGGACGTACACGATTAGGGAAAAGGCGTTAAAGGTTTAGGTGATGATTCCTGCTCATTAGCATGCTCAGATGGCTGAAATCATCCTAGGTGACAAACCAGCCACTGACGTCAAGGGTTTTAAGCACATTCTAAATGAAAAATGGAAGTTTTTGGCCACGTAGCAGAGCCGTTAAAAGGAAGAAAGAAAAAACGATGCAGTCAGGAAATCGTACCTTCAGCTTGTTGCTGGTTGTGGAAGCGATGGATGGATTCACCTCTCGTTACTGACATAGTGCAAGTGAGACACCTCATCAAGTCCTCCTCCTGAACACCAAACTGACCCTGATGGGGGAAACATAAAAAAATTAACTAACAAACAAACAAACAAACAAACAAACAAACAAAGAAATAAAGAAGCAAGAGATGTCATCCAGTGGGTTTTTTTTTGTATTGACTGGATTCATTTAAAATTCAGTGTAGTCTTACAGCCAGCTATAGGATTTCAATATAAACAGCATGCAATGGGTGATTTGGTTGTGCTTTGATGCTTGTGATTGCTGTACAGAATAAAATTTTTGGGCCAGACATTTCTACAGCCTTCTGGTAGAGGCAACCAGGTCTGTGGAAGAAATGTTCCAGTGCATTCTGATACATTACAAATATCATGGAATTCATAATCCCAACAACTTCTACCATTTCCTCCAAATAAATAACGCTCCACCACCAGATTCTATTTTGCGCTATTATTTTTCCATTTCTCAGTGGTGTACACGGCCGAAACACTCAAGTCCGAAACGATCCCGAATGCACTTCTAATGATCCACGGTGACGTTCGAGAGTTGAGATTTGTCAAAGACGTCTTTCTGGTGATGTGCATTTAACAGTTAAATTGCTATCTATTCCTTTTAATGTTGTTTCTTCCCTAGACATCTGTCCCAACACTGAACTGCAGACGTCCTTTGACATGCTAACAAACTGCCATGACTGATCGCCTTTTGCAATTGTTCATTCCAACAATTAACTAAATCTTAAAGGTTCATTTACATTACAGTTTTCTATTCCCTATGGGCCATGTTAGAATTTCTGCTTGAATAATCTGTCCATCATCATTACTGTACGTATACTTAAGACACAGGAAGTTGGGTGGGAAGTGCTAGGAGATGATAATCTCTATAAACGATCGACTACACATGTAGTCATGCGGTTCAATCTAAAAATAGCCTCTTGTGACATTTTCACACTGCCCCTCATCTTATCATGGGCAGCCACATGCAGCCAGCACCAACAACCTAACCTTTGCTCTAAGGAGCTTTAATTGTTGCAGAGCAGACCATAATTCATCTCTTAGATTACCAGGTGGGGAAGACAGACAGTTGCGTAGCTACGTAACCTTCCTCTATAGAGAAAAGGAATCGGGCCTGAGGTCTGCGTCCAAGCTGGGGGCATTTAGACAAACAATGGACCTGCTTATCGTACTACGCGTGTGCAGGAGAGATAAATCCCCCAGTCGTATTCCTTAAGAACATGCCTGGGCACAGGGACATGGCTCTACGATGCTCTCGTCTGATCTCGAAAAAGCATTAAAAATTTACACCTCATGGTAGACAGGGGAACTTGGTGTAATATTGCAGATGGATTGTGTAAACGAGAAGGGAGCTGATCAAATTGAGAGGATGTGTTGAAAATGAGCACAGCGATTGCTTTGTTTCATTTATTCAAGGATCTCTGTGGCAGTCGCGCGCATGCGAAGAGCCTATAGGTACATTCGGGCCGGATGACTTGACGCAAAATGGTTTGAGGATAATATTCTAACGTTACCATTTCTACAGTAGCATTACCACCACCATCACCACGTCGGATGTTATTTTCCAATAACGGCATGTGCAAGCGTATTATTCCTTACTTATTACATCCTTTCTTTAGCGCTGCACCTGAGCCAACTCACCGCGGTGGCTTTGAGCCAACCCTTCGAGGTCTCGCTCACTTTCAGGGCATCATTCTCAGTCGGCTCGAACGTGATATTTCCCAGAGACAGGATGCCGGCGAGGATAGTCATCATGTCCACCTTTTCCTGAAAGTGCCATGCGAGAGCATGTGTAAGCGCCGAGTGGTTTGGGAACAGTGTGTTTGAAGACTGGACACTTGTTATGTGTAACATATTTCACCTGCTCCTCGAAGCCCACCATATCCATGGCATTGCTGACTTCGTTGTACTTTTCACTCCAGTGCTGCACCATGTCATCTTGGCCGAATCTCCCGTTCAGGTAACTAGGACACAGACAGGCAGACGTTAATGTCCAACAGCACTGTGGCATGAGGAGATAAAAGGCGTTGGAATGAAAACAAAAGGGAAATCACACAAAGAACGCGTCGAGGCGTCATAAAACACACAACGACAAAGCCGCGCCTTCCTCTACAGCAAAACCGAACTGGGAGCGGACGTCTTGAGTAATTCCTGAAATAGTTTCTATCATGTGATAAATTACGTCTTTTGCCACCACTACTACAATCTGAAACAGCATGTCACAGGGTGTGGCTACGCAACATCCCAAACTGACTCACCGGTACTGAGTAGGGTCCAGGAGGCCATACATCTCCTTGTCCTGTGAAGAAATGCCCGCAAGCATGCAATAGAAGATATGGAAGTTCCTCTCGCCTTCATCTTGATGGACAACACGAGACTTCTCCAGTAGATACTCGTTGATTTTGGCTCCTTTTACTACAAGGGCGAGTAGACACTGTTTTAGTACTGATATAAAGCGCATACACGCATTGGAAGTATATTAAATAACATTAAAAAAAAAATCCCAGAATTCCCGAAGACTTGTTTTCCCCTCATTGTATGTCATCCGCCATCAGTGCGATAAAATGTATGAATTTTTGCACTTTTTTTTGCTGTATCGAACAATCTCACCTGATGAGTTCTGAAAGCGCAGCTGAATGTACTTTCCGAACCGACTGCTGTTGTCATTCATGACTGTCTGGGCGTTCCCGAACACCTCCAGCAGAGGGTTCACCTGTGCAAAACACGAGCGTTAGTGTTCATACGAAATGCCAAGGAGAAAAATGAAACCACTGATTTTTTTTTTTCTGGCCTAGGTAAGCATTCCTACGCCCAACAGTACATGCTCTGTACTGAATCTAATATCTATTAATAGCTCAAGAACAAAATTATTATTGCGGAGCGCTGCACACACACACACACACACACACACACACACACACACACACAAACGCGCGCACGCGCACGCACACACACACACACACAGGCAGAAATAAATGATTTGCAAAATAATCTGCCTTGAGACATCCAAAAGAAAGAAAACAATCTGACGAGGCCGAAATGAATCCCCACCCTGCTGGTTTTTTATCTTTCAAAGACAGGGCTGTTTTCACTACGCATCTTACAACAAGCTGAGCAACACAGCCAAGCTCTAAAGGCTTAAAAGCAGCAGAAACTTACAGCAAACACAGCGACCCTTCAGATAAGAAAACCACAAAACATCTTATGGGGGGAAAAAAAACCCCTTCCTAATTACAACAAGAAACATGCTTGATCAACCCGTCTCAGACTGAAGAGCCTTATTTTTATATGTTTAAAAACCTAAATGAATAAAACGAGGTGCTCCATATCAGCAGAAAGACTCGAAAATGCATGGGTTTCAACCCAAAGTCGACGGAAGACAGAACGTGCCACGTGGCCAGATGGAGCCGTCTCCTGTGACAACCCCAATGAGGATGTGCTGTTTTAGCAGCTTTGCCTGATGTCAGCACTTAACAAACAAACCGCTGGGAAGGACACGGGAGAGGAAACCCAAAGACAGAAAGGAGGCCTGGAAAACCAGTTTGTTTTGACTGGAGGAACTCTTGCTCGTGCTCTTTCTGGAGAACCTCCCATGACTCAAGTTACACTCCAGCAGCCACATTTACACATCTATCGCATGACAGACAATGTGCCTCAGGAACAAAGGCTCTCTTAAAGGTGGACGCGGGAAAACGTAATAAATAAATGATATGAATGGGGCGTTCGGTGTCAAAGTCAACTCCCAGGAAGGCGCTCCTTTTGAAAGCCACGCTGGTCGGCCTGAGGGCAAGCCGGCCTGTGCCTAAGTAACTTATCCTGGATGACACAATTTCCCAGAGGATAGAGCTTCCCACACTTACTAAAGTTTCACACAGTCCCTTTCTCCTTTTAAACAGACACTCCATCCCTCCCCCTCCCCCTCACGACATCCTGTCCTGCTGAGACAGATGTGAAAACCTGGAAAATGCTTACGCGGTCGTCACTGAACGGACGCTGAAATATATCCCAGGGAAAAGCATACACGACTAAGTGCTTTTTCCAGATGAAAATGCACTGCAATGCTGTTCTGACAAGAAGCGAACATTTTTCTGTTTAAAAAAAAAATAAACCAAAGCAAAACAAAAGAAAAGTCAAAAAGATCAAGGTGGCATGGTTGTAGTTGTTTCATAGTTATTGCATTTCTAAATCATTAGGAGAAAAAAAAAAAAAAAGGAGTTAAATAATAAGTATACACCTAGTATATGGGCATATTATAAGGTTGTTGTATAACACTAATAAGAAATTAATGTTCTTGTTTCACGGTCTTAATGATGACGACTCATGGGCCACGCCAGCTGTGCCGTAACATCGCTAGCAGAGCAGCCACATCGCTCTTGTAAAACATGCACCTCGTGTAGCTTGAGCCACACTCGGGGTCATCTAGAGTTTCGCTGTGGAGCCTGTGAGGTGCGCGATTCTCAGCAGAAACAGACAATGAAAAGATCTACTTGTAATCATGTTAACATCATACCGGAAACATTACCTGACCCCTCAGTACGGTTTCACTAGAGGCTACATGTACATCTCTCAGACATGGAAAGAAATTAAAAAAGATATTTTTTTAACCGTGTTTGTAATTTATTGTTACTAAAGGAGAAAATGGGGGCTACATGTGTAGAACGTAGTCGTAGCAGAAACACAGTGTAGCCTAAAATATATTTCGTAATTAACAAGACATTAAGTGAAGGGCAATAGTTTTCTGGTGCACGCTCTATCTCGTTCTCTCTCTTTCTTTCTTTCTTTCTTTCTTTCTTTCTTTCACATTCTTGCACTTAATATAAATATTAAGCACACACTTCATAACCTTCGTCAGTCTGAACTCTATTACTGGTGGCCTGTTTCAAAGGCAAACTCGATGCAGGAGCTGCAGCAGTGTGGACAAACACATGCATGAGCTGCAGCAGTTCAGCGATGTGGACATGGCGCATGCATGACGTGGACTGGAAGCAGCTCCTAGCGGCCAGTCGTTCGAAACGATAACAGCGGATGTGTCCCAAGTACACCGCCCAAATGGCAGGGGCATGTTTTCCCCCCAAAAAACATTTTCCAGATCCATCATCATTTTCATGCCTGCTTTAATATCTGCCCTTCAGTTAACCTCTACCAACTATGAAACCAGCTGTTTACATGACAAACAGAATGGAGACAAACCTGCTTTTCCAAACACTTTTCATGGTTTACTTGCAAATGTAGGCAACTGAAACAAGGCTCCTCTCTTATTCTTGGACACCAGTACAGCGGCGCTGACTGACATGGGTTTCGGTGTCAGACTTCAGGGATACTTATTATATAATACTAATAGCCACAATCCGACCACGGCAACTCGCCGTTCATTTACATACGGCACAGTCATGATGAGATCATGTCTACAGCATATGAAAAGAGCACCGGGCCGAGAGGCCTGCATGTTATTTGCTCTCGTCCTCTTTGTGAGAATTTCCGCAAACGTTTTCGGGGCCCGAAAATCCGACCCAGGTCAAATATGATTCAACTGTATTCGCAGCCATTTTATTTTAACAATAGGCACAGACACTGCTGCCAAAAAGAAGCTTTCCAGAAACACAGGTGTACAGTTCGATCCATAACGAACAAGCCAGACGGCAAGGAAAAATTGCATGCAAGTAAAATCGAAGGCTTAATAAACACACTTTTCGTCACTTGTACAAAACAAAGACGCTTTGTATATACATGAGCTAACTTTATGTAATGTAGGGGTGATATATATATATATATATATCTCCCCCTTGTTACATTTTATCTATGCGGACACCACCTGGTGCTTCAAACATATTAATTACGTTTAATTAAGTTTTATTATTTTTATTATTTCACCCGTTTCTCGGCCCCCTACTCCTCCTAGGGCTTTCGAGCTAGAGACGCCGTTCCAACTCTGAGACGTCCGTGCCGATCTGGGCATGATGGCTTGTTCAAATGGTTTCATTATTCCTTGTCGTTCATTCAGTATTCCTGTTTTTCAAATTCCGTGAAAATATGGCCTTCTCTAGGACCTTGAGGAGTCATTTGTGCGTTTTTCTGCCTAATTCTGTGTCAAATCCACCACTCTCTAGGGCCTTGAGGAGTTCTTTAACTTTGCATTTTTTCTGCGGAAATGCAGTCTAGTGACCATTTGTGTCTTTGTGTAGGCTCATTTTAGTCGCGCAGCTGTTTGCTGAAATGTCGGCATCGGAAGGAGGCAAAAACACAAATACGGAGCCGTGGGGTGGATTTCATGAAAACATTATGGTTCAGGTAAGCGAGCTGAGCGGCCACTTCGGGCTTTACAGGTTTCCGAATCTTAAATTTTCATCCGTGAATTTATAAAGTCACTTTAATCTGGATGTATTTTTAGCTCAGAGTCGAAAATGAGCTCCATGTTGTCGTTTAACCATAAACATGCTCTCGACCTGAGCCCTCTGACAGGTGGATTGTTGAAAATAATCCCTGATGTAAAGCCACTGATGTTGGAGAGTAGTTCTGTGAGGGATCTCCATCAACTTGGCTACTACAAAACTACAGTTTTCTTTAAATTAATTTCGCCTGTTTGTTTTCTTTCTTTTTTTACTTTTCACAAATTTAAAGATTAAGTACAACATTTTAGGATCAAATGCCATTTTTAATTAGTATGTTGTTCCATTTATATAACCCCCCCCAACAAGATATTACAATACCTGTGTATAATCAGACAAAAACATCATGTGACCTCATTCTTCACAGTACTGATACTATATATAATGCTTTTGTTATTAGCTTCCTATTCATACCTACCTTTTACACAATCCACCTTAATACTTTTTCTGCTACGTAACTTCTCAACCAGGAAAACCTGATTATAACGCAATTAGTCATAAGTCATTACCCATCACGTCACACCCGAGTTCCCGTAACATGTTTTTGACTCACCAGGACCATTTATTATAGAGGCACAAATCTCACGGATAAAAATATCGAGTGCAAATGATGTGAATCAAACCGCCGTCTCTGACACGTGCAAACAACAAGGTTATATTCAAATACCCGTGGCCGGATCACTTACCTGCAGGATCTGCTGCTCGAGCTGAGAGTTCGCTCGGCAAAGCTCCATAAGTTGGCGCAATAAAAGCTTCGTGCTTTCGGTCTTTCCTGCACCGCTCTCGCCACTAAAGGAACAAGGAATGAAATGCAGAGTTTTAGTGAAGTCGAGAGGTTTAACCCGAGACGTCGTTTACACTGTGTAACTGTACGAGCCCTGTATTTCGTCCTATTTCCCATTTTTGTTCATTTCTAATAGCGAGAAAGATTCCAACATGATTAAGTCTGAAGATGAAATAATGATCCCTAACGTTCGTTTTGTTTTTTTGTTTTTTTTAAATCATCAAGCATCGTGAACCAGATCAAGATTCCTAGTCAGACTTGAACCTTGCAGGTGTAATTTAAAAAAAGAAAAAGAAAAAGAAAAAAAAGGGGGCTTTTGATACGCAAACACCCCGAGCCTGACGGCGCTCTGGACCACTTGACATGCAAATCCGAAAGTTTGAAGCCAATTCTGTACCATTTGCATAACCAATGGAACTTGCAAATGCCCCCTTATGCCCACAAGGAAACACGGCTGACCTTCGTTTAGTGCAGAACGAAGAGCCACTAATTAAACACTACTAATTGCTTTGCTAACCTGCGCCCATTTACATGACGGAAAACTCCAAATAGGCTTCAGAGATTAAAAACCAGACATGTGGGTCATTTTATTATAAAGCCTTTCTTACTTTCAGCACCTGCTCATAAAAACATGATGAGTGAAACGCGTGGACACTGAAACAACCAAGGAAAGAATGGCATCCCTTTATATGTTGATGACATTTAAAAAAAGACCCCATATTTACATCCGTCGTCACGGTCATGCAAACCTGAGCACACAGGTGTGTTGGCACATGCCATCCTTGTTTATGGCCAAGTGCATTTGGGCCCTGTCATGGATGGGAATATTGAGCTCGCTCCTCCAACCACACACACACACACACACACACACACACACACACACACACACACACACGACACACACTCCCACCTCCTCATTCTTCCCGAGTGGCATGGCAACCAGGGAAGAGGAAACCACTTAGAGGTCATCTGCTCAATGTTACTCTGCACTTTCACTCCACACAGGTTCACATTCTTGACACTGATGGAAACGTACGAATAATCAAGTTCATTTTTTAATCCATTTTGAATCTATTTTGAGTCTTTTCTTCTTTACTTCCATACAGGTTCAATTATAGACGCAAGGCTGCCGCGTGCACAACACTACCCTTTGTGAGCTGCACGATGGAAAAACCATCACGGCTGGTCAAAAAAAAAAAACCCCAAACAAACAAAAAAAAAAAGAAACCACTCGCATCACATGCAAAGCTCTCAGAGGACATGCCACAACCTGGGACATCACCAGAAGTGGTCTACCAGAAACCAGGAACAACCTGTGTGGAAACTTTTCCTCAGAATGTCTTGCCCTAGCTTGTCGCTACAGGAATGTCCTAACAGACCAGAATCTACACGTTAGTGTAGAAGTAAAATCAAATGACATCGAAGAAGGGCTTAAAAAGACAAATCGACCGTACTTGACACGTGAAAAAAGTACAGAAATCCTCACCTGATGACGATGCACTGGTTTTTCGGCCCCGTGGCCAGACGGCCTAACATGGACTGGTATGCTCGATCAGCTATGGCGAAGATATGTGGAGGCAAAGCTCTTTTCTCATGGCATTTGTACTTCTCAGACACCTGAAAAGACATTTGTCCGACTAGTATTATTATCAATATTATTATTACTATTGTTTTTTTACACTTAGTCCAAAAGACGAGTAGGCCCATTCCAAAACAGAGGCATTTTGTTCTGAATGTTAAAAAAACAACAACAACATATTAGCTAAACATATTAAACATACATTCATGAATGGATTACGTGGAGCATCTGCTATATACAAACAATAAGCGCATTAATGTAATAAAATATTAAATGCTTTCTATATAAACAGAGCATTTCAGATGAGATGTACAGAGAGAAAATACAATCAGAGAAGCGACGTGTGAAACTGAACTGTGGGAGTTTCTTCATTGGTGTGTAGCTTTAATGTCATGGCTTGGAACTTCGTTTGGCTCTTTAGTTTGTTGAAAATACCATATTTATCGTTCAAATTGTACAGGGCTGCTGATTGTCTTGAAACGACAGAAATGTCATTAAATGCGACAATATAACATCAGAAATGGCTAGCTGACTGTGGTGCAATTGAAATTTTGAAACAAGCTACTCTGAACGTAAGGTAAAAATTGGACTTTACACTCAAATTTACAACCGAACTGCAACCGGCCTCTTGAGCAGAACACCTTCCAGCATTTTTGAAGATCAGTAGGCACTTGCTGTTAGTTAAAATCATTAAAGATAATTTCTTCCCCGATTGCTTCTCTTTTCCATCTACATAACATGAAGTGCAGACACTTTGCTAACCAAACTCAAAGCCAAGATGGGACAATAATCTAATAGTTACGGTTTGATTAGATTGCATTTTATTTATTTGTTTGCTTGTTTTTTAAGGATCCAATCTGAAATTTGTTCAGGATTTTTTTTTTTTTAAATCTATTGTTATTCAGGGAAGATTCTTGCTTGTACTAGGATTTTGTACTGGATTTTTTACCTGGGAAGGACATTACAATAATAATGTAAACATTCAATATCAATTTTTCGGTGTTTATTTTTCAATAAACAAAAATTTTATTTTTTTATCTTATTTTCAGCACTACCCAAAATTACACTGGTCACGTCAACACTGTTACTCTAAAAGTAACCAAAGCTGACAGAAACAGCAAAAGCACAACCCTCGTGCCTAACTGGTGAACAATCAAAGCCACTGAGACTAATTGTTCAGGTTTCTGATGTCCCGAATTTAATGCTGAAAAAAATGTGCCTCACATCCAGTGATAGTAGCACAGGCTCCTGAAGACAAGTGAACCAAAAATGAATTATACACTGACTTTGGGTGATTTCAATAACGCTGTTGATGTCTTATACTTGTCCCTATATGTGACAAACATCCTGTTATATTACTCTTAGGACCTTTGTATTGGCGAAATAAAGATGATGCAATGATGCTTCATGTGAATCATGATACATGAGGAATGTTTCACTTATGTTGCAATGCGTGTGTGCTTTATATGAAGGTACATGATAAAACTGATATACTGAAAGTGTAAGGAGTTCAAATTTGAAGGTTCAATACTTATAATCATGTATAACCATATCCAACATGCACACACACACACACACACACATCTATCTA
>JAQMCW010000009.1:4979397-4990914 GCA_030068335.1 Chrysichthys cranchii | reverse complement strand
ATTTGTAAATCATTGCATTCCGTTTTTATTTACAATTTGTACTTTGTCCCAACTTTTTTGGAATCGGGGTTGTAGATCAACCCTTAAGTTCTACGTGCCTTATGGTCTTACTGTCTTCCTGTTCTCCTGTTTCCTGTGCGCCTTGTGTCTGTGAATGCTTGGTGTACGTGTATTTTAAGATGAATCATGCTTGTGCACTCTTTATATTGAAGCTTTAAGATTTGGGGCACACAGATATGATATTCAAACATCACTCAATCATTTAATGACTAATAAACAACTATATATTCATTATGTATATTTTTATAGGCTTTCCGCCACCACACATTCTATCAGGGTGAACTAGTCTTCAAAGCTACTGGGTGCTGTGTTGTGTTTTTTTTTTTTTAAATCTGTAACTAGTTCCTATAAACACACACACACACACACACACACACACACACACACACACACACACACACACACACACAGAAATGAGTTGGGGTGGTAACTGGGGTGGCAAAACTTATTTTAAGAGTGACTGCTGCCACCCAGTGCCACCCACGTGACCACACCCGGGCCGGTGTCCTGAAGTAGGCTGTGGTCATGGAAACAAAAAAGAAAAGAATCAGACTATGGGATGTTTGGCTCGGAAGAGGAAAAAAAACCCCCAAATTTTAAAAAAGGGGGCGGGGTTTCGAGTAAGAGCTGAACCCAGATCAGTCAACACCGCCGTCTATGCACGTGCATCCCCTTTCCCACAGACCTAACACTGATCTAGGAACAGCCGTGGACTGTGTAACATGGCCGCACGGTGGAGCTGCTTCTAATAATAATCCTCACCACGGGGGGAAAGCCGGGATTAAAATAAACACTACTTCCGCTGTTGAATCAACGTTCCTGCAGCCGTCTCCGTTTTATAGCTGAACTGAAACGGACACTATAAACATTTTACAGAAAAGCCTAGAGAGGCTAACCACAGAGGAATCCTGGAAGGAGCCGGAGGAGAGAAGATATGCACCCAACATGGCTTTTATGTCGCTCAGATAAGATGTGATGAGATGGCCCAGGCTGGGAAAGAACCCCAACGGACTAACCGTGTCGTCCTGGTCAAGAGAATAATAATGAAAGATGACAACAACCCGGTAAGCAAATATAACCCACTTTTATTAAGCCCACGCGGCTGTTTGACCAATATTAACTACTGACAGTCAGAGAAACTGTAACCTGTGAGGTAACTGATTAGCCTGCTAACTAGCTAGCGCCTTCGTCAGTTGCCGAGCTGGCGCGTTAGCTCTTCCTACCCGTTTCCCGGCCAACTCCTAATAGTCCCTCCTTGACGAATAAAAACCTGCAGAGCGCTGAGAGGAAACTGGAATTGTCCAATCAGAGGTGAGGTACCCTGAAACATTAGCCTATCGTAGTCCAGGAGGCGGGATTTGCCGGAATACGGATAGGGGGAAATCCGAGGCTGATTTATTCCCTTCAAGCCTAAATAGCGGAAGAGCTAGCTAACCTGAAGTTATATTAAAAAAAACAAAACAACTAAATGATTAATTAACCCTTCTCCCATACGTAGTTAAAGTTCGGTGTCTGTTTGATAGCGAGCTAAGTTTAATGTTAAAATGCGTTATTATTGTTGTTATTAAAGAGCTAGCAGCAGTTATGTTGGCTGAATTAGCTCTTTTCTGTAACTAAGTCACAGGTTTTGGACATTCGGGCAAAATGTCTGCAAAACATTGTTCAGCTGTGGTCGCTTTATTACCAAGACACACACACAATATTTTTTATATTTTTTACTTATTATTATGAATTATTTTGCTGCCCACGCGCAGAATATCATTGGCAATAAGGGTTACGTAACACCTACAGCGACGCTTGATTCATGAACGACTCGTTCTACGGAGTCGACTCCTTTTTCAGCCGAACCGATGCCTAATTTATCCTGATGCATTTTTAGTCATAATAACAACACCACGCCTTCCCAATTAAACCTCAGACAGTCATATTTATTCATGTGTCTGCATCAAAACGTTACCTTGTTTCTAAGATTGTCCTGAAGCACATTTATTTAGTTTATCAGTTCGCACCTTATCAGACAGACGGGTCAACGTAGGTTGTAATCATATAAAAATCAGGCTGCTGACATGCACCTTATTGTATTTCCATGAACTGTTTAGTGTGTTTGTGTGCATGCATTGTTAAAAATGTTCCAAACACTCTTAAGTTGTCATTGTCCTTATTTCAGATGCAGCAAGGAATCGGGAAGCCGAGCGTGTACCATGCGGTGATGGTCATCTTCCTGGAGTTTTTTGCCTGGGGGCTGCTCACAACCCCGATGCTTACCGTAAGTCTCTTTTCTCCGCTGTCTTCCATCTCGGCTCACGCTTCTTCGTTATTGATAATCGCCTGGTTTTTTTTTTTTGGGTTTTTTTCCCGTTCAGGTTCTACACGAAACGTTCCCACAGCACACGTTCCTGATGAACGGCCTCATTCAGGGAGTGAAGGTGAGGCTGAAGGGGATGAATTATTTTTAGCGACTGGCTCTCGACTGCTTCTGTTGGTTCAAAGTGTGATTTGTGTCACCAGGGCTTGCTGTCTTTCATGAGCGCTCCATTAATCGGGGCCTTATCAGATGTCTGGGGCAGGAGATCTTTTCTGTTGGTGACGGTGTTTTTCACCTGCGCGCCCATCCCTTTGATGAGACTCAGCCCCTGGTGCGTCCATATGCGCTGCACAGGCTGAAAATATAATCTTTCAGTCCGGCATTTTAAATATGTCATGCTTTTTATTATGTTGGATCTTAATTTCATTTTGGTTTCCAGGATATGGGGTATAAATGTAGTTTCTTTGCTTTGATTTTTCAGGTGGTACTTTGCTATGATCTCCGTGTCTGGAGCTTTCTCCGTCACCTTCTCGGTCATCTTCGCGTATGTAGCAGACGTTACTGAGGAACGCGAGAGGAGCACGGCATATGGACTCGTAAGCAATCGACTCCAGCTCCATGTTTACGTTTTTAATGTGATCCCAATAGCTCCTGGTTATCACCTGGAACCTGATACAGTAGAACCTCTGGTCACGAACGCCCCCGAACACGAACAAATCGGTTCCCGACCAAAAAATAAAAAATCAGACTTTTGCATCTGGTCACGACCACATGCCGAGCAAACACAGCCCCGGCTATTTTCCCCTTTCGCGTCATACGCGCCAGTGTTTTCCTATTTTCTGTTTGCGTATTGCGTACCTAACAAAGACGTGCATGTCCCTTTAATCGGACTCGGTCAGACGTGCATTCATTTGCTGTACAATAACCTCCTCCCTTATTATCTTATGTTATAATTAACTATTTTGTATTTAAATGTTTGGAAAAACAACCCCCCAGTATTTACATGCAGTTCATAGGGTCTGGGATGGACTAATCATATCTACATACAATCCAATGGGGGAAATTAAGTTTGGGCCACAACCAAATCGGGTCGCGACCAGAGTTTTGGAACGAATTCTGGTCGTTACCGGAGGTACCACTGTACTGACATTTACCCAGTACAGATATTGTATATCAAGGCATTTTACTTTGATCATATGAATTCGTAAGGTTATAGCTTATTTGATAAGGCCACACCTGGCGTGTAATTCTCCCCTGCTCTTGTCCTAGGTGTCGGCCACGTTCGCAGCCAGTTTGGTGACGAGCCCAGCGATCGGTGCTTACCTGTCAGCGAACTACGGGGATAATCTGGTGGTCCTGGTAGCTACGCTTATCGCGCTGGCTGACATCTGCTTCATTCTGCTGGCCGTCCCCGAGTCGCTGCCCGATAAGATGAGACTGAACACCTGGGGAGCGCCAATCTCCTGGGAGCAGGCGGATCCGTTCGCTGTGAGTCTGAGCTAAGCTACTTCGCCAGAATGCGATTTTAGCCAAATGACACCAACATGTAGGATGCGCACGCTGTTTAAATGAAACAACCAGCAAGAACGTTTTACATTACATGCAGTCAGGGCTGTAAGAGTTTGGGAAAATAGATTATTTTAGCTGTGTACTGCAGTATAGTGGAGTCGGGGTGAAATAACGTATACATGATGACTGTAACTATAAACAGATAAAAAATATGATTAAGAAACAGCATGAGAGGTCCTCTTTAACCCTGCTGTGGTACCATGGAAAAAGTCACATTATTGGTACCATGGAGTCATTTTGACCCCATGGTGAAAAACATGTTACATGAGCAGAATAACACCACTTTATTACAATATGTTGTTTTCCTTGAAATAATATGGTATGACAATGTGCACAACGCTTCATGTGCGAGTTTCCGCTTATTTCACCCCGCTGTAGGCAAAAATGTTACTGTTGGCATTGGTTGCACAAATAATTTAGTTTTCTTGTCACTTGATCTGGGACAAATATAGCGTTGTCTCTTGCGTTGTCCTGGATGACGCTGTGTGGTGCTTGAGGCTGCTGTGGGTGCCTATGGGGGGGGGATTTTTGGTACAAAAATCCATCATTGCTTGTGTACCTGGTTTTCACATTTTCAATTTTTTGGTTGGTCCATGTCAATCTCTGTTCTCATGGCATCATCGAAAAACAAATCAAATGCTTTCAAGGGTGTGTCTGCTTGACACCCATTCCCTTTCGGCCCTGGTTTCTATCTGACAATATTTTACATCGGGGTTCTTCTGACAGTTTTTGGCTTCTGTGACCACACATACCCGTCTTTCTGCTTATTTTTTATTTATGTTTATTTTCTCTTGGGGTCAAATTGACCCCATAGTACCCGTCACATTGAAGGTGCCATGGCGAAGCAAACATAAACCTAAATAAAAAATAAGCGTAAAGACTTTGAAACTATCGAACATGTGTTACATACTTAGGAAGGCCTTACGAGAAAATACATGGCAGGCAAGGTCACTAATCGTGATAGTTTCCAAAAAACAACATGGTCCAAAGAGGGCTGGGGGTCACATACACCCCATGGTACCAGAGCAGGGTTAAAAGACTTCAAGATGTGCTGTTATTAGAAAAGGGCTATGAGACCATTGATTAGATTTCTGTAACGGCACACAATGTTGTTTTATTACTCGGGTTGGGAACTGAACCTTGGTTCCAGATTAGAATCGAATCCAATATGCCAAGAGAAAAAAAAAAAGGGAAAATAAATAGGATTTTGATTCTGCTTAGCGGTTCTTTGATAGCCTAAGTATATGGTCAAAGAAAGGCTATTTGTAAACATATATTTGTAAGCTATTCTCCCGCTAGAACAGAAGAATCGCTCACTGCGGCCTGCTTGCTTTTAATTTAGTTCAGAATAAAAGTCCCTGTGGCTTTCTGGACTTATCTCCAAAAGAGGTTTCAAAATAAAGGTGTTTTTAGAATGTTTGTTTATAATTTTATATAATGGTCAAAAGTTTTGCTTTGTCATTTAAACATCTGACCGCCTTTTTTCTTTTCCTTTGTTTTTTTTTTTTTTTTTTTAAACCACTTTGGAATGGAAATGGGTAGTTGGTGAGCAGAACCTGATTCGCTAAAATTCAAACTATTTATTACACCATCGCAAATATTGTACAATCTCACACAAGGTTATGAGAGCTATAAGAGAACGTCCCTGTTATTCTCATGCGGAGAAATCCAAACTTTTGATAGTTACTGAAAAATGCTCGTGATTCAGATTGATCATCTTTTTTTTTTTTTTTTAAACCCAGAGCTGTTGTTTTCCGTGACTGTTTTGTTTGGTTTTTCCCCCCTCCCGTTTGACCTCGGACAGCATTGCTGAAGCATCACTCAGGCTGAAAGGAGTTCCTCCTGTGATGTGATGATTCTGACCATGCAGAAAAGCAGCAGTCAAGGGTGAATGCCTGGCCATAAAGCTGAATGCTCGTTTTTACAGGGAGTTTTATGTGCTCGTAGTCAACAGTGATGCATAATCCGGAAAAAAAAGAATCCCCTTATAACCACTGCGTATAATTCTGGCCGCTGTTACGACTCGCATATGATCAATATTTGCAGATTAGCTCGTGCAATAACTTCAGTTTTATTGCTAATGGACTGGCAGGCTCTTAAATGGCCTTGAGCCGTTTTCAGATTTTAATTGGCTCGCTGTAACACGGCGCACGTCGGTGCCGTTTCCTGCGCAGTTGCGCTAGTTCAACGAGAGATATTGGACGCCTTTGAGCGCCGCGTAATGATTTGTAATTTTTTTTTTTTTTTGGTTGCAGTCTCTGAGGAAAGTTGGGAAAGACACAACCGTGCTTCTCATCTGCATCACAGTGTTTCTGTCATACTTACCCGAAGCAGGCCAGTACTCCAGCTTCTTCCTGTATTTACGACAGGTGAGTGTTCGAGTGATGCGCCGATTTCGTTAGCTTGTTCCAATTCCTTTTTTTTTTTTGGCTATGATTAAGCAAGCCATCTGCATGAGCTGTGATCAGAGAGATTTGCTTTCAGACAAAATCCAAGAAATGTCCAGGTCCCATCATGGCTTATGCTTCTGTCACTTTCTGACAAGCTTGTGTTTGAACAACATCACTGCGTTTTCTAATTTCAACAGATTTTTCTTTGCACGTCTGGTGGCTTGCGGGAGTAACGCGGGCTAGTGTTTGGCAAAAGGAGCTCGTTTGGTCCATATTCCCCGCGAGCACTGATACGCCTGTGCGTCACTCCATCTCTCTGTTTCTTCCCATCACAGGTCATTAAGTTCTCACCCACTACAATTGCCGTGTTCATCGGAGTGGTGGGGATCCTCTCCATCGTGGCCCAGGTATTTAATTAATTGAGGTGAATTCTGTGTGTGTGTGTGGGATTCCGTGCTGCCTCGTTCTCTGTGGACAGTCACTCCTTAATAAGCCGCAGTGGTAATTGAATTGTGTTCACCGATGGCCTGATATTGCACAAAGGTAAACTTTGACTCAATGAGCAGACAAAAGCCATTTTACAAGATTGGAGTGTCAGAGCTGAGTAATGGCGCACGGACGGAAATCTATTTGAGTACGGCAATCCGGGGACACCCGGGCAATTCGGAGAACGCCGTTCAGTCTTCGGAGAGCTGCTGAAGCGTGCCTGTAAACGAAGCGCCAGTGACACCGGCTATGAAATGCACCCACTGACAAAGTGGTATTAAAGTCATCCTGATGAACACACACACACGTTCCCTGCGACGGATTTCAAAGTGGACAGGCTGCCCAGCGGAATGCGTTAATAATAAAGCACATCATCTCCCATCACTCGGTGTGGGTTTTTTCTTTTTGCCCATGCACCTTGGCGCAACGTAAAACGGAACCTGCAGCGCAAATGCTGATTTTTATTCGACCTCCATATTTTGCGAGCCTTGCATGAAGTGTTGCAGTGGTTAATGTACCTGAGATATAGCCTCCTAAAAGCCCCCCCCGTTCTCAAACTAAAGGGCTTTGCGTAAGTATTCACCCCCCTGCATTGTGTAGTGTCGCAACCTGGAACCAAAGTAAAACTACTTTGGACAGCAACACAGGTGATTTACTTATGCAAACACAACGATACGGTTTGTCATTATAAACCGTTTGGCATGATACTGTATATCGATCCCTGTGCATCAGTATTATTGGCTGTTTTGTGCAGATTCATGACACGCCCATCAAATCAAGGGAGGGGGGATGTTTATGCACAGCATAAGATACCTGTCCTACCAGGGAACATGTAAAGTTCTAAATCTGAAACCTCCTAAATAACGGAGAAATAATGATTTGTCACTGCTGTCTCCAGAGAGAACATTACCACTGAGCGACACACCTGCGAGCTTCCGTGATGCACTAAACCAGTGATTCCCAACCACTGTGCCGTGGCACGTTAGTGTACTGCGAGAGATCATCGGGTGTACCTTGGAAAATGATCCAATTTCTTCGAATCGGTCTGAAAATTCTTAGGTATTTCCTGCAAATAATGTCTTTATTCATCTATGCGACAGTAACAGGCAGAAAAATTAAATACTCTTCCACTAGGTGGCAGCAGAAGGCTAATTAATCTGTGTATCTCACGATTAAATGTACTCTTTGCGACGTTTTTGTTTGGCGGCGCGCTGTCGGATTTTTCTAACGTAAAATATGTGTCATGGCTCAACAAAGGCTGGGAAACACTGCACTAAACTGTCGTTTGTGCTTGACCTCCTGACAGACGCTGTTTCTCACGCTGCTAATGAGAACCATCGGGAACAAGAACACAGTTCTGCTGGGCCTCGGATTCCAGATCCTCCAGCTGGCGTGGTACGGGTTTGGATCTGAACCCTGGTGAGTCACACACGGTCAGCATGTACGGCCATCGCTTAAACGAGAACAAAAAAAACCCCATGACTCGAATGAAATAAAGTTTGTCACTGGGTGATACGATAATCCTTGCTGTTATCGCCACCGAGTCAGATTGGCGTTGATTCTAATGCAACATGTTATTCTTCTGCAGGGCAACCAAGTTAGAGAACCGCACAGAATCATCGTTTATCAATTCTGTCACACGTCTTGCATGCTTGTAGTCCAGTTTTATCAGATTCCGTCACATAAACAGTATCATAGCCTTCTAAATAAAGTCCAGCTTGTTAACTACTCTGGGATTGGTCATTTTCCACACGTCCGTTAAAATGATCCCAAAGGAGTTCGAATGATTTTTGTGATTTAAAAAAAAAAAAAAAAAAAAAAATTCTAAAATTTTTTTTTTTTTTATTAAAAAATAGAAATTGTCCAGATCAGTTGTCAGCAGATAACACAAAACAAAAATTCAAACCTCCCCCCAAAAAACCCAAAGAAAATCCAACACTGTTGATACATGTGCTCACCGATTTCCTGTCCCCTTACCTCCTCACTTCCTACATGTGACTTAGCGACAGGGGATGATTTCAAAATAAAAGTCCCCATAAAACGAGTATTTCAAATATAGTCGAACATACATACAAAAACGATGGCTCCAACAAACAATATCTTAGATGTTGTTAGATGTGAGGTGTGTAGATGTGCAGCAGTGAAAATCGATTTTAGGCCAGAAAAGTGAATTACAGTGGTACCTCAGTACTCAAACTTAATTTGTTCCGATCGCGGGTTTGAATCCTAAAAAATTTGAGTTTTGATCGGATTTTCCCCACAGGAAATAATGGAACACCAACTAATTCGTTCCCGGCCCCAAAAAATTACACCAAAAATTTTTTTATTTTATTTTTTTTTTTAGCATTTACACACAAAATGAACAGGATAAAACAAGAAGCGCACATACTAAACACATCTAAGAACATTTATCAAAACAGGAATTTTGTAAAGTAAGAAAATAAATTTATCCAAACAGTGTGTCTGTCATGGAGCCACCCATGCACAGCGCGCACGCACGCTTTGATTACTCTCAGCAGCGGTGCTGCGGGCGCGCATGCGAAAGGATTTGGTTATTTGGTTTAGGATTTGGAAAGGCTTGTTATTTGGTTTATGATTATAGTCCGTTCCTTCGTGGTGTTGTACGCAGTTCGGTTACCCTGCCTACTTTTCAACTACGCGTTTGCCTACCGGTTAATGTACTTCTGCCAGGAGCCTAAATAAAGCCTGAAAAGGATTTTATGTCTGACTGCAGCCTGGATTGTATCACCTCACGTCACCTCACTGCTCTGACAGGGTGAAGTTAAAAAAAAAAAGACACACTTGTCATAAACCCAGACACAGCACTACTAGCTTGAGTCATACTATGCCATGAGGTCCATTGTTTATTTTTATTATTATTAGCGCGATGAGCAGTGGCTACCAAAATGATATAAAGTACAGTGTATTACCTGATATTTTCAATAAAAAAAAGCACTGTCACCAACAAACGATGCTATCGCACCGAATGCAAGGCTGAGACTGAAGCGTTACCCTTTATTTCCGCTGAGAGACGTGCTGCATGCCTCATTTCCCCGCACGTACAAGTTATCTTAGGTCGGCGTTCACGGTTTAACTTCTGCATTTTTTGCAATCTAGTTGGTTCGTCTTTTAAGAAATTCGGGTTCTAGTGAGTTCGAGTACTGAGGTACCACTGTAATCTGATTTCAAAGCAAGGTTTGGTTCACATTGCAGACAGTGCTTGAGGCTATAGAGACCCTGATGCTGTAAACACCTCTGTGATTTTTACTATTACTTTTTCACTGTAAGGCTAGGTGGAAATTTGTCAGTGTATGTGTGTGTGCTCTTTGCGTTCCTCTGTGATTTGACTCCGAGTAAAGGACATGTATTTGGATTGTAAAGGTCGGCTGACGCTTTTGTGTGTAACCGTGCAGGATGATGTGGGCAGCCGGAGCCGTGGCAGCCATGTCCAGCATCACCTTTCCTGCAGTGAGTGCACTCGTATCTCGCAGCGCTGATGCGGATCAACAAGGTGAGTCCCCAGGCTTCCTTCGTGACCGCAGTGCAAACGGATGCTGGGTTTGTTCAGGTTTTTAATCCTCGCTTGAAGTCTGTGTACTAAGCAGCTCTGTCTTGCTTTGTGCTTTAGGGCTGGTGCAGGGAATGCTCACAGGCATCCGAGGCCTGTGTAACGGCCTGGGCCCGGCGCTCTACGGCTTCATCTTCTTCCTCTTCGACGTCGAGCTGAGCGGACTCGCCCCCATGCAGACCGACTACCACATCCCTCTTCAGACTCCCAGTGAGGTCAGTGTTTGGGAGACATGGAATAAAAATCCAGGGTATTTTATCTGCTGATCTGTTCCGTTTGAGGGTTCACAGAGGTCGAAAACGTATGAAGTATTATTCCTTTGCTGAACAATGTAAAGGGCCCAGTGAGAAACCCAGGCCCATGTTTTGGTTTCCTCAGAAACCTAATAAATAATAATCAAGGAGTGGTCCACCCCCCCCTTTCTCTGGTTGTTGAACCTACTTGTCCGCTTGGCGTAGACATCGGCTGCATGTCCTGGGTGTCCAAGCTACTGATTTGTCCACCCCTGGTCCGCACATAGGCTATTTGTGCATCTCTAGTATAACACATGAACTGATGGCTGCTGTATAAGCCAGCCTACGTGAACACATCCCAGTTTATATTTATTGATTGGCTTAAAGACTTACAGTGCAGAACATCAGCCAGAATCCAGCAGTCTTTGTTACCTTTAGTTATTTAACTGTTAGGACAACTTTAGAATCTAAATTTCAGTTTAAATTGCAATCTGATCTTTGGTCGTGTGTGTGTGTGTGTGTGTGTGTGTGTGTGTGTGTGTGTGTGTGTGTGTGCGTGTGTGTGTGTGTGTGTGTGTATATACAGCGCATTCAGAAAGTATTCAGACCCTTTCAGTTTTTCACCCTTTGTAATGTTGCAGCCTTATGCTAAAATCAATCAAATGAATTTTTTTCCTCATGAATCTACACTCAGTGCCCCATAATGACAACACAAACATGGAATTATAGAATTCTCTGCAAATTTATTAAAAAAGAAAAACTGAAGTATCACGTGGACGTAAGTATTCAGACCTTTGCTGTGACACTGACATGTTTTACCTCAGGTGTTGTCCATTTCTCTTGATCATCTTTGAGATGGTTTTACACCTTGATTGGAGTCCAGCTGTGTTCAGTGAAACTGATTGA
>JAQMCW010000009.1:4960517-4979284 GCA_030068335.1 Chrysichthys cranchii | reverse complement strand
GGAGAGACCTGAAAATGGCTGTACACCAACGTTCCCCATCAAACCTGACAGAGCTGCGGAGGATTTGTACAGAAGAGCGGCAGAAAATCCCCAAATCCAGGTGTGGAAAACTTGTTGCATCATTCCCAAGAAGACTCATGGTTGTATCAGCTCACAAAGGTGCTTCTACTAAGTACTGAGCAAAGGGTCTGGATACTTATGTCCACGTGATATTTCATTTTTTCTTTTTTAACAAATTCGCAAAAAATTCTATAATTCTGTGTTTATGCTGTCATTATGAGGTACAGAGTGTAGGGGTCTGAATACTTCCTGAATGCACTGTTTACACACACATACAAATATGTAATTCTTTCATGGTATTGGTCATGTGATTTTTGAGCTCTTTAAAACCTAACCTTCCTCTTTGTTCCTAGCAGCGAGCAACCCCGGGTTATTCGTTCCTAACGTTTCACTGACGCTCGTGATCGACTCGTATAAGGATGCGAGTGGGAAGCGTGAAATTGCTAACATTTGCTGGCATGCCCACCCGTGGCTTGCTTTCATACTTGATTAGCCATCCTAGCCCTTTCCGTTGTGTCAAGTTGCATAAATGTCAAGCAGCAACTTGGCTGTAAACTGGCATTACAAGGTAGAACTTTGGGAGTGAAATTGTATCGTAAGGTTTGTTCACGTGGAGTTCCCAGCAATACGACACAACATATGAGCTAAGAGTAAAAACACAAAGTTGGAAATGTAATAAGATGTTGCTCTGCTTCGGCCTTTCTCTATTCTTCCGTTTTCTTGGTCCCGCCCCATCCTCTTTCTCTTCTTCTCTATTAAGATAACTGCATAGTGAATCGTAAAATCCATCGCTCAGAAGGTAAAAGCTTTTACAGATTAACTCACTTTGTAGCCAGAAATGAAGTTCCTGCTTCTGTAAGGTTTCTAACATTAGGTACATTGATGTTAATAACTAAGCTAAATGCCTCCTTCAGTGGATCGAAGATGTCATGATGGCTCGGCTCCAGATCCGGGCTGCAAGGAGAACGTGGAAGACGTTGGAACCCGAACCGTTGCACAGTCCCTACTGTTGCTACTGTGAGAGGAGAAAACCCAGCTTTAATCGTACATCACCACTCAGGGGAACAACAAACTATTTGAAATTGTGCCGTGTCCAATTTTTTTTTAAATATCTCCTTTTTTGCGTGAAACTGCAACGGTAACCCGGCTATCGTTTGTAAATAAGCCTGTCGGATTTGACAGTTTAACAGATTGTCCTGAAAATATTGCACCTTTGTGTCCTCCTTGTTTGAGAATTAACTTAGTATTCTACATAGCATCATCCATCACTGCCAACACGTACGATCACCTGACTTCCGCCTGTTTTCAATGACTCCTTTACTTGACAATTCAAACTCAAAAATTTCTAATTAGGAAATTGTCCTATTATTTAGATTTTGTGACGCTTGGATTTGTCAGTTTTTATTACACGGTTCCCGAATAGATCGTACGTCATTCTAATGCTGTTGATGAAACCAGCTACCAAAAAAAAAAAAGTTTAGCCGTAGTTAAAATTAAAAGTTTAGCGTGTATCGCACATTGGGGTGTATGTGCGTAGCGCAGCAGGAGCTATATGTTTGAAAGCATGTTCGAAGTTATAGAAGTGTGAGAAGCGCAGTAGAAATAATGGATTGAAGGAAAAAAAAAAAGTCCCGCATTGCGATCATGCCATTGTTGGCTATAAAAAGATTGCAGGAGAAAGCAGCAGGTGCAGCGCCGTAGTCTTGACGTCTATGTAACTCGTCTCATCATAAACCGCTCTGTTTGTCTCATTTGTTTGCCAGCGGGTGGCAATCCCTGGCCCTCCCTTCCTGCTGGGCGCGTGCACGGTGTTGGCAGCCTTCATCGTGGCACTCTTCATCCCACAACGGCCGGCAGTGGGTGCCAAGACGTGCCAGGAGCTGAAGAGGAGCGGCAGCCTGACCGGAGCGCACGCCAACACGCCGCTCCCGGGCAGCGACGAGGACTTTGAGCCTCTACTGGAGGACAGCACTGTGTGAGACTGCGTGACCGTCAACCTTTCCTCCCCCCCTCGGAAACGAGTGAGCAAAAGCCTCCCCCGCAAGCAAGCCTCCCAGGAGTAGTTATGTTTTTTCTTTTTTTTTTTTTTTTTCTTTTTTTAAGATTTTGTATTGTTTTAATATTATGAGAAGTTAAATATTTTGTTTCAATCTTGAATTCGGAACCAAAGTTTTCCATGGAAGAGGGTTGAGGGTTTTTTTTTTTTTTTTAAACTTCTACTCTATTTTGCCACAGCAAAAGGGCTCAGTCGTGCTGTAGCTAAAAATGGAGCGAGTCGGGCGTGCGGAAAACTTAGCGCTTTTGTGTTTCTAGATGCAACGTCGAGTCAGGTTTAATGGGCAAAGTGCAGTAACGTGAACCGCTTGAGTTTAGACTTTATAGATCCTAAGTTTACCACGTATTGAAGACACTCAGACGGATTTTAAGCGATTTAAAACTCGCCGTGTAGATTTCTCGTCTTTTGGATCCAGAGCCATGAGATTACCGCGATCAGTGACCGATTGTGAGTGTTTTTGTTAACAAGCCTTAATGCTACATATCCAGTGAAGTATGACTGTAGGAATTAATTTATTATTTATTTGACGCAGAGTTGGCGTGGCGCGGGATGTCAGCGCAGCCCCGCCCTTAACTCTGCTTTATGTTGCTGATGCTGTTTTAAGTTTAACAGGTTAGTAGGATGGTGCTAACGGAGTTACTGACCGTGACGCAGTTACTGTGAGGCGCAGGTCAGTTCATTTTATCGCTTCTTTTGTTTTGTTTTGTTTTTTGTGCTAAACGTCGCTATGCAGGACTTACGATCATTGAACGCTATTTTTATTTCAGTTTATTTGAATTAGTTGAAATGCCATTTTGCTTCAAATGTGGTTTTTTTTTTTTTTGTTTGTTTGTTTGTTTGTTTTTTTTTTGTTTGTTTTTTTTTAATTGTCAAATATTGTTTTTATACTTTTGCAGCAAAGTAACGATGGTGTTTGGGTGTCTCCAAAATCTTGACATTGAAAAAAAGGGGGGAAAAAGGAAAAAACAAAACAAGCAACAACAAAAAAACAAACAAAAAAAAAACAGATAAATCCTGCACGCTCTTCGTTTGGGTGGGACTCTTTGGAGCAGCATGCAGATTTTTCTTGAGGACACCCCTCCCCCACCAGAGCCTGTGGACGTGCACTACACGTCTTTGCACCTCTACCGCCTGAAATAATACCATCCGAGTGCATCACCAGCTACCTCTCCTGTTTCCCCTTCCCTCCCTCCGAGGTTCTGAAGGGTCCGAGCTTAACATTCCCTTCTACAGCCATGTTCCTCCGACTTTCTTTTCCCAGGATAAATCTTTTCAAATGAAAAACCTCCATTTGATTTACCCCCCCCCCCCCCAGAAAGAACCAACGTTCCAAACGGGTCACATTTTCTAAGGTCCTTCAGTTACACGTGTTCCGTTTGTACGCAGATGAAAAAAAAAAAAAAGACAAAGAAACCGCTTAAAGAGCATTTGCAATTAGTAGTGAGCACTATGGACACGTTTATAGCACGGTGTGGGGTAAAATATAATGCCGGATCAGTCTTACAAGATACCGAGTGATAATTCTGGCATTCCTCTGATTCCAGGTTTCCCCGTTGAACGGTTAAAGGGGCAATAGGCAATATTTATTTTTCATTTCTAACTAGTGCAAAAAAAAATCTGGAAAATTTATGCAGATGTGATGATAACATTGACGCATAGTTTAAGCTGTTGTCTTGGAAGAAGCGTATTACAAAAAGATGAAGGAAAAAAAACCTAATAGTTTGGAAACCTGCGTTGTGGTCCGGATTACTTGTTTGTATTTGAAGCTTGGCCTCTTGTCAGTCGTTTTATAGACACGCCCCAATGCTTCTTCGCATTTTAAATCATTGCCATATTTATAGACTTGTGACTTGGGGGTGGCGCTAAACCCTCCAAGCATGGCTGGAAATGGGGGCATTGTTCGAATCTTCTTCAACTCCACCCATCTGACCTATTCCTCTTAACCATATCTTACCTAATGCTTCACGTTACGTCCTGAAACTCAAATCTCCTAGTCGAATATGCAAACAAAAGCAAAGTGTAACCGACAAACCAAATAAACGTTAGGTTTACTGCTTAGCATGACGATAATTGTCATAGATACCTCTTCATTATTAGCAGATGCGGAGATGAATAGCATAATTTATTACGCGAGTCAAAAATAACCTGGGCATTATTTTGTTGCCGTTGTTGATTTTCTATGTAACGTCGACACACTGTTTTCGTGCATGAACACAGGAGGCAGCTCTGACGTGGCGCGTTTTCTAATTCCGAATCTTTTGCTAATCGTGTTATTTATAATAATAAAAAAAAAAAAAATACATATATATATAATGCATGAATGCTATGGATGCTTCCTTTTGATTTTGAATATATATAGACCGGGGTTAAGCGTTGTTGAAGGCAATGATTTGTACTAATTTTACCTGCAGTAGTTTGGATTTTATAGTTTATCAGAGATTCAGTGTGGCTGAATGGTTTTTCACATCAGGACAAATATATTTTGCCAATGCAATTTTTTTTTATTTTTTAATTTTTATAACACTGAACAATGGCAGCCACAAGTCACTCGTGGACTGTTCCGAGCACTTAAGCTGTCTCTAACGTTACAGTGTTACCACTAACGCACCGTTTCTCCGTAATGGCTCCATGAGATGTCATATATGACAAGATGAGATGCATTTCTCATCCATTTTTGGGCATCAAACAGGACTAATTGCATGTATAAATGGGGAACCGAAGAAATGTCAGACCGCACAAGCAATGTGATTGGGCAGGCATTCGTTTGGATTTGTTGCTTTATGGTACTTGTACATGACTTTTTTTTTTTAGGTTGCGTAGAAAATCTTAATTCAGACATCGCTTCGGTACGTACCAGTGACCCTGTGCCTGTAGCCACATGCTGGAGACATACGTTGAGCTGTTGCTTTGTTGCATGTTATTGTAAAGGTAGGGTTAAAGGGGCATTAGAGTCTCGTTCTGTTTTTCTCTTGCTATCCAGTCTTCAGTCTTATTTCCATGGCATCACATTCTGTGTAATTTCTACGTTCAGCACTGACAAAATCCATACCTTAAGGAGAATTAGCAACCGGTATAGGAGATCAACAGTCATACCGCTCACTACTACTTGCAATCTCTCAAACTTATGCATTCCAGTATGGAGGTTCACGATGGTCATAAATATCATCACCTCCTTATGGTCCATCCGCATGTCACCACGGGATAAACGAAAACCTCTCCTCCACCCCCGCATTTAAATGTCTATTTCTAGCATTCCAACCTCCTCTCCTGTCAGACCAGCTCGCAGTCATCGTTACAGCCGACAACGTTTTGCAGATCTCCGTTCCTTTGCCTCGTGTGTCAGATGCCCATGGCGGACGTGTCCAAGCCATGGGTTCTAGCACCATGCAAGATGGCAGAGCAGGGCTACGTTCCAGTTACGGTTTCAACACACCTTCTCACCATTTATTTATCTATCTATCTATCTATTTATTTATTTTTGAAATATTTGACATTTGAGAGATTGTCGAAAAAAGGGACTGTAGAGACAGGAAGCAGGCAGCAGCAACAAAGTAAATAAATAAATAAATGGGCGGACGAAGCTTTTTTTAATCTAAGCAATAAAATGCTATATCAAAAACTTCCAATTTGAGTTTTACGCTAGGAACTCTGTGCGTGTGCGTGTGTGTGTGTGTGTGTGTGTGTGTACGTACGTGTATATATGTATATACATATACATATTGATCCTCGCATTAACGGACTAATTGGGGGGAGAGGTTGTCTGTTGACTTGAATAGTCCGATGATGTGAAGTGTTTTAGTGTGGGGGGGTTAAAATAATGGAAATCCAAGGAAAAACACCACGAAGGTCCGTAAAAGTGCTACCCAAGTACTGTACACATGACAAGCAGTATAATGACCAACATAAATAGGTAAGTACACTGAGAAAACATTGAGGTGAAAAACACCAAATAATCACTGAAAAAACTGTATAGCTTCCCAGCGACCGCAGCTCAACCGACGCTTGTAAGCAACTAGTAGCACACACACCACGGCCGCCTAGTGGACAATTGCTGAACTACCGGACTCAGTTTGCAACACCCAGGATTTTTAAACTTTCGTACCGGACATACTGGCTAATGGATTATGTATTCAGACCACCGGATATTGTCCGTTGCATCCGATATCTGTTATACGAGGTGTCCGTAGATGAGAGGATCACCTGTGTGTGTGTGTGTGTGAGAGAATATGAATAAGGGAAAAAAAACTGCAGAAATAGTCAAGGAAATCACTTCAGTTAAAGTGTTTGATACCAAGTGTGAAAGTTTTCAACTTCCTGTCTCTTTTCAAAACAGTTTTTCTACTTCCTCTCTCTGTGTATGTTGTTGCGTTGAAATCGAAGAGTTGAATGGCTGACGATGGATTACAGGGTTGCAATCTAGTGGTTGGGAGTTTAAACACAACGCAAAATGAACCGCTGTCTGTCATGATTTTTCGCATGTAAGCTGCTAAGTAAAACAGAGTTTTGGGAATCGATACTGTATGACGAAACACAATATCTCGACGATCAAATGCGACTTGTAGAATATAAAGCCGAGACGACGAGGGTGTGTTGAAGGTGTTACTGGAATGTTAGTTAATACATGTGAGCTCTCCGAAACCCCTGAGCGTTCCTCGATAAGAATCGCATCGACGCACTGATGTCCTACTATTAGTAAAATGGCTGTGTCGTACTGGGTATGCGTGTACGGTTTATAGCGCACAGCCTGCACCAGTTATTCTGACTATGTAACATAGAAATAAAATGGACAGTAATATTCTATATATAAGTATTTTAAGGTTGTAAATTATTGTACATGTACTGAATAGTGTTAACGGAATCTATTGTTGCTAGAACTTGCTATATTTTTGGACCCGCATACAAACGGTACGCACTCTCCGAAAACGCCAGTCTTGGGGAAACCATCCTCAGATGGCTCCTTTCACCAGCTCTAGGCCTGATCCAGCTTTTATAGAGATTGCAGAGACGCCCATGCCAGCCGTCTCCAGTATTTGTGTGATGATCTCTTGTGCACGTTCTCAGCTTTCAGAGAGAGAGAGAGAGAGAGAGAGAGAGAGAGAGAGAGAGAGAGAGAGAGAGAGAGAGAGAGAGAGAGAGAGAGAGAGCGAGCGAGCGAGCGTACACAAAACGTGCCTAAAGTGTAAAATCATGTTCAGACCTGAAAAAAAAGAGTGTAAATACTGTGTACTGCTTCGAGTGCTGACATATAAAGCAACTTCTTTATCTATTACGTCATGTCTTGATGGTATCTGTGGAGTAACTGTGGAATAAAACGGAGGTTATGAAAAGCTAAGAGCCGTATGCGCTGGTTGTGTTTTCTTGCACTCTTGTCCAGCAGGGGGTGCCATGGTGATGGGTATTTATTTCTGGTACTCTTATCCAAAGCCTCTTCTTAAAATGTATTTATTTTTGGACATTTCCTTTAGATTCAAAATGTTGCATCAGGAGTTAAAGTACCCACAGTGGCCTTTATGGTACCTTAATGTACATTTACCAAGTTACCAATCCATGTATGGGGTTTTTTTTTTTCTTCTTCGATAAATAGTGTACATTGGAACATATATATTGCAGTGATTTGCAATACATCACATTCTCACCATCAAATCTGTTCAAATTTAATTTTGTTAACAATTTAAAATGTTTCCTTATGATTTTTAAACCTATGTTTACAGAGAAATATATAGTGAGGTATACAGCAGAGATTTTTATTTTCAATGTAGTAAGTGAAACCCAGATTCTAGAAAAACAGGCATGAATATAGTCCCAACAAATCTTTTCTTCTACACCACCGTCACGCCGACCTTACACTTGTCTGCGTTTCCTATTTTATGCAGTCAGATATTCATTCCATTATTAATGCTTATACTTCATTCAGTCATTGCATGCTTTCACACACAGATTTCCTTGAGAAAATTCAAACATTACGCAGGTGTGTAAAGATGTGAAATGTGAATAAAGTTTGACGAATTCATTTCATGAAGACACTTGGTACTACATGTAGCACCGGACCACGGCGGCACATTTGGGACAAATCATAAACAACATGAACAAAAACTCTTCATGAACCTAGCACCATGTCACCTCTGGTCATCTAGCTTGTTTCGGGTACTTTGCTACGAACTGGATACAGATTTATATACACGTTTTTTTTTTTTTGTGAAAAACAAACTAAAAGGAAAAAACACAAGTATTCTTGGGATGAACAAAACGATTCACCTTTCTTTCTCTTTGTGATCTTGTATTTTTAATGGTAATATTTGATCCTGTTATGTTCAGAACACCTCAACAGGCACTTACTAAGAATATAATAAACAGTATAAATCAGTAGTCCACATCTTAACCCCCCTGAGCTTACCCCTACAATGTAGTTAGTGTGTAATTAATGCTTTTTTAAAAAATATATATACATTATATTATTATATTATATTAAAGTGTACTTCTGACATAGCCTCCTTTGGCCAAAATGCTGTCCTGGGCCAATTTCAGGGGAAATGGTTTTCATAATTAATAGGATTAGGCTGGCAGGAGGGTCTTCGGTGACTGTGACTGGCCGCTGCCTATTTGGAGAATTAACCCTAGGTAAGTATGTATGTGACTGATAACCTGAGATGACTTGATGTCCCATGTGGAGGATCACTCCTGCCTTTGTGCCCAGTAGTCCTAGGATAGGCTCCCGATCCATACAAACAAATCGACCGCAGAATAAATCTGGTGGTTAGACTGCTCAGAACTGCTCATAGGTAACCATATATTTGTGTACGATACCCTGAGATGACTTGCTGCCCCATGTGGGGGACTACTCTTGTCTTTGAACCCAGCGTTCCTAGGATAGGCTCTGGATCCATCTGAATAAATCAATCCCAGAATAAATCTGGTGGTTAGACTGCTCAAAACTGCCCATAGGTAACCATATATTTGTGCATGATACCCTGAGATGACTTGCTGCCTTGTGTGGGAGTCTACTCCTGCCTTTGCACCCAGCGGTCCCAGGTTAGGCTCGAGATCCACCAGAATAAACTAACCCCAGAATAAAGCTGGTGGAGAGCTTGCTCAGAATTGCCCATAGGTAACTGTATATTTGTGTATGATACCTTGGGATGACTTGCTGCCCCATGTGGGGGCACGACTCTTGCCTTTGCATCCAGCCTTCCTAGGGAGGGTTCTGGATCCACAGGAATAAACCAACCCCAGAATAATGCAAGTGAATCTACTGCTCATAACTTCCCATAGGTAACTAAATTTTTAAAAAATATTTTTTTATATGATACTCTGTGATGACTTGCTGCCCCATGTGGGGGATTACTCCTGCCTATGATGCGCCCAGAGTTCCCAGGATAGCCTCCAGATCCACCATGAATAAACTATCCCCAGATTAAAGCAGGTGGATAGATTGCACAAAACTTCCTACAGGTACGTGTGAGTTACGTTGTGTACTCCTGCCTGTGTTCCTGGGACAAGCTCCGGATCTACCACAATCCAGGCCAGAACTAAGCAGTTCCTGAAAAACAGTTCAGGGTTACAAAGTTCTGGCACAGGAATTATTGGTTAACATTCTTGCTTGGCAGGAGTGCTGCTGTCCAGCCTCAGCATGTGATCAGTAGTAGAGCATTAACCCTGATTGCCCTCTGGATGGCAGTGTAGCTGTGATTCTTAAGAGTGTTCCCGCAGTTCCCAGTAGATCTTATGAGGATGCTTCTGGCCATTTATTGCTTCAGAAATCACACTTGGTAAATTGCCACCCTCAGCGCTTGGCAGAAAAATACTGACCACCCCAGACTTTCTCGATAAACTAAACATGTATTGGCCTGTTAAAGAACAGGCAAGCTTGTTTGTATTTCTGTCATCAACCTTGTTTTAAATCGCGCAGAATGATTTATAACCGATGCGCAGCGTGTTAATTATATTCATATAATTACTAGTGCACTGCTAGGCGAGTTGATTAATAGAACTTTACGTCTGTGAAATCTGATACTCTTGCCGATATGCATGATTTATTAGCCTTAAGCAAAAATAAAAATATGGATGAATAACAGACTCAGTTATGAATTTTTCATCCTTGCCTCGTATTTTATGATGGATCTGGATGGAAAGGTATCCTGGACAAATGTGCAAGATCATCGTGTATCATGTCCTAACTGTTCTAATCCAATCAATATATAATGAAGTACTTGGATGGATTATGTACTAATCTCATTGTAGTATCCGTGGTACTACTATTGTCTCAAATCATCCTGAAATGTCAAACATTTCCCATTTATATTCATGAGGGTCCTGAAATCAATCTTTTGTTGCTGCATAAGCAAAGCTGGTGGCGGTTTTCTTTCTGTATATTCCATCTTTTATTAGGAAGTAGGGGGCAGAGCTCAGGGTTGTGCATTATACAAAGTATTGTGCAGCCTGGAACTGGGGCCAAACTGTGGCTCTGTGGCTGTGCTGGGGTTTAAACACAATCACACGGTTACAACCTGTAAACGTGCCACCTTGTAGCAAAAATCAGTCACGTAAAATACGGATCGGACTGATTGGATTCAAATCATATAACTAGCAAAGAGACATACTACAATTTTATGTCCAAAGGCATGATTGTTTGTCTCTGTTTGTTTTTTGTTTTTTTACAATTTTTGGTTGCGTTGATTGATTGGGCAGATCCCTGTTACTATAGATGATTACATGCAAATATCTTCATCATAGTGACCTCACAACCACAGTCCAGTTCAAACAGCAGGTACATTACCTTTCAAGTTAAGTTGCTCCTAAAACATCGCATTTTACTGGAATGCGAGGAGCATGCCTTTAGTTTGCAAAATTATATACGAATAAAAAAAACCCTGTTGCAATTGTGATTGCATAACTATTCACTCCCGTTGCTGTGAAACTCCTAAATTACGTCTGGTACAACCAGATCCCATCAGAATTCATATAATTAGTTCAATGGGCAAAGAAAATCCCCCTTTTTTTCTACTCCTTTCAAATTTAACAATGCCCCTACCCCCCACCCTCCACCCACCCTCCCAATTTGCTATGCGGCCTCCATATTTATATGTACGTGTTATTCCAGCACGTATTCCACAATGTATCGCCAATTTATCTGCGCCATCGTATCCTCAGTGGATCTGACTTGTTTGTGACACTGTGGAACTCCTTGCCAGACAAGAAACTCGCTCCGTATCCAGGATGTGTGTAATTCGGCCTTTGCCTCATGAATATTAATGACTGCAGTTTTGCATGGCCATCTCAGGGAGTGGAGAATGGATTAATGTACGGTGCATGGATAGATTTTTATGCATCAAAGTGTCTCCACTGCAGAGGTCAGATCAATTTGTTATCGTGACACCTGCTGAGAGGGGTGCGGCTTTCACCGGCACGTTCTTGCCACTTTTCAGACTAGTTAGTGCCTTCCTATTTCACGATGCAATTAGTGTGGCTTTGCTGCCAACTGCATTGCCTCAAAGTTGTATGCTTTGAGCTAAGACTGTGGGCTGACCCTGTAGTTTAGCTGTATCCATGTAAAGGATTAGCAGAAGCCATGTGGTGCATGCTGATCTGCTACTCAGGAAGGTGTTTTTATTTTTTATTTTTTTCCTGTTACAAATCTGAGAGCTGAAAATGAGTTTGCTGATCACATCTCAACAGTCCATCTACTCACCCTGGAGTCCAAGGCTGTTGGTGTCAAAGAAAGTCTTGCTAACGACTGTAATTAAAGCTAGTATGGGCCAGTTAGCATTATGCAAATGCAATCATGCTAACTGTACCTTGTTATATTTCATTCACTCGCAGTCACATTGGCACCTTAGGTTGAGGTATTCCATTGGGAGAGACTTAATTACGGTCTGCTTTGCTCATGATTTAAAGGCAAGACTTTAACTTTGGCTGAGTAGAGCTGGTGCATCAGGTCCCTCTTATAGCAAAAGCTCTGTGAGACAACTTTGACAGGGTGCACTTTTTTTTTTTTCCATAGTGAAACGTTATTTCTGCAGCAGCTGGAGTGTGTGAAGACTGGCTGGAAGTGCTCGCTTCTGGATGTGTGACAGATATGAGCGGCAGTACGTTGCTTCTCTAGGCTGGCTTTTCCGATTTTGGCAGTTTAAGGGATTAGATAATAGAGGCAAGGCAGACGCTCAGCTCCTGGTATACATACATACATACACACACACACACACACACACACACACACACACACATATATATAGCGCCTCAAAATTTGTGCCTTCACTCTATCACGGGTTTTCATTTAAATTGGTCTAATATTGCCGCTTTTCAGCTGGGTTGCAGGCCTTTTATGGTAGAGTACATGCTTCCTCATTTGCCATTGGCTGATGGCTAATCAGAGCGCACGGCTACTTACAGACAACTGGGCGCTGACGAACTAAGCGAAGAGCGTCGTTCCTGTTTGTGTCAGCCAGCATCTCGCTCATTCAGCATCATGTTTCCCTGAGCTTTTTGTGGGTAGTAAAGGCCTTTGTTATGCCCCAAAAGCTACCTGCATCTTCTACTTCTTCTGGGGCCACGCCCAAGTGCCGGCGGAAGATGCTAACAATTGTCGAAAAGGTAAGAGCTATGGCTGCAGTGTCTTATAAGCAGGGCGCCAAACGAGTGTGGTCCGGATGGAATCTGCTTTAGGACTCTGGATTGAGGACTGCTGGAAGAAGAACATCCCATCCCATTATATGGACACCCATATAATCCGAGAGAAGGCCAAGCAGCTTCATGAAATGAGGACGACCCTCAACCTGGAACTTCTGCGGATTCCCCCAGCAAGAAATGTGACTTTGCCGCCAGCAAGGGCCGGTTTGAAAAATTCAAGAGGCGATTCAACTTGGCCAGCGTGAGTCTCCATGGAGAGGCAGGCTCCACGGACAAAGCCGCAGCAGAAATTTGTGTCGGCCGCACCTTCAAGAACTTCATTAAAGAAGGCGGATATCGGCCGGAGCAGGTGTTCAATATGGACGAGACGGCCCTATACTGGAAGTGGATGTCCTCTCATACCTTCATCACGAGGGAGGAGGCAAGATCCCTGGGTTCAAGGCTCACAAGGACCATGTCATTCTAGTCATGTAGTGTGGGCTTTTTGCTCAAGTCTGGCCTCATTTACAAGTCCAAAATCCCCCGGACCCTGAAAAACAAGAATAAGAACCTGCTGCCTGTCTACTGGACGCACAACCCGAAGGCCTGGATTACGAAACTCCTGACGGTTGACTGGTTTCACCAATGTTTCATCCCGGAGGTAAAGAACTATCCGGCAGAAAGGGGCCTTGAGTTCAAAGTGCTTTTATTGCTGGACGATGCCGGAGGTCATCCCGTGGATCTTTCCTTCCAAGGAGTGAAAGTAGAGTTCTTGCCGGCAAATACGACGCCTCTGATTCAGCCAATGGATCAAGGAGTTATCCAGGCCTTCAAGGCACTGTACACTAAGAACGCCCTGCGATGCATGGTTGATGCTATGGAAACAGGCGATGACTTTTCCCTGAAGGACTACTGGAAGAATTACACCATCGCATCGTGCCTGGTGACTGTACAGAGAGCACTGAAGGACATGAAGAAGGAGACTGTCAATGCCTGCTAGAAGAGATTGTGGCCAGAGGTTTTCCATGGATACAAGGGCTTTTCTGCTAAAGAAATTCATCACTCTGCAGTTGATAAGGCAGTTAGGCTGGCAAAACAGCTAGAAGTAGAAGGCTATGATGACATGACTTCCGACGACGTCGTTGAGCTGCTCGAAGTCTCCTCAAAACCGCTGACCGACAAAGATCTGGCCGAAATGACCAAGTCGGCGAGCGAGGAAGAGAAAGAACAAGAGGAGGATCGAGCACACGAAGAAGAAAAAGAAGGCCTAATTCTTGAGTACCTCGCCACCATTTTACGGTTAGCTAAAGAGCTTAAGTCATCGGCTGGAGCCAATCCCAGATCACTTTGGGTAAGAGGTGGGGTACACACACTGGGCAGGTTGCCAATCTACTGCAGGACCAACACACAGAGACAGACAACCATTCACACCTACGGACAATTTAGAGTTGCCAATTAGCCTAATCCCCTCTGTGCATGTCTTAGGACTGTGGGAGGAAACCGGAGTACCCGGAGGAAACCCACATGGACACAGGGAGAACGTGCAAACTCCATACAGAAAGCCACCCAGGTCGACCCCAGGACCTTCTTGCTGTGAGGTGACAGTGCTAACCGCTACATCACCGTGCCGCCCTGGAACAGCTATTTTTTGCTTACAATAACTGCACCAAGCCGGCGACCAACTGACGTCACTGCTTTATTCTTCTTTTGTGATGCCTTTCCAGGTTTGTACTGCAGCTGCTTTCAGTCATTGTTTGTTTTGGTAATTGACTTGGCCAGTCTAAGGCCAGTCCTTCCACTTTTTCTTCCCTGATGAAGTCCTTTGTTGTGTTGGCAGTGTCTTTGGGGGGGGGTTGCCTTGGTGCATGATGAAATTCCTGGCAAATAGATTGAATGGTCTATAAATTCTCTGTAAATTGGCAGACAATGTTTCTATAGACTTCTGAATTCTTTCTGCTGCTACCATCATGAGTTACATCGGCAAGAAGGATTAGCGAGCCATTCCAGAAGCGGCCTTTAATATCCTCTTAAATATTACGTTTTATCTGAGAAGGTTAGACAGCTGGCCAAATACACATCTTAGCTAAATAATGCTCACCCTGCTGGCAGTAAGGGTTTGTTTGAAGGACGGACTCTCTGGGTGGGCTTACAGGCAGAACTTTCCGCTGACATGCACAGAAAAAATTCAGATACTCTGTTCTTTTACAGTATTAAAATTTCCTGTCACACAATCATATATATACTCTATTCAAGTCTGGAATTAAAATGCACCCTTACGCAGTTGAATATTACCTTACTTTATTCCAAAGTTCAAATGTACTTTTACTTGTGGAAATCAAGGCCAACCAAGCCCTACTCTGTGACCGTCTAATGTGAAATAGGGTTTCAGACACGTAACTTAAATATTAACTGCATTACATGGACTGAAATTGCTGAGTTCGGACTAAACAGACATTTTACCCTCAGCACTAAGATGAATATTTTTTGTTTTGCCTGTTATAGGACTTTATAAGGTTAGTTTTTTTAAATTGAGTTTAGTAGCTTACAGTTTTGACTCTGGGGGAAAAAAACCCCCTAATCTTTAGTTGATGATGATGAAGCCCTTCCTTTCTTTCCTTTGTTCAGTTTTTTTGGATTCCATAGTACAACAATATCTCAAAGGCCTAGCAAAAAAAAAATCCAATAAAAAGTTTACAAAATAAAAGTCAAATCTTCTGTTTCTTTCTGGTGAGGGATAAAAGTAATAATGCTCTACTGACAAATTAACACCCCCCCCCCCCCCCCCCCCCCCTTCCTCTTTCCTCCAACAGAAAAGGAAAAATCTCAAGTCGTAGGGGGGGGGAATCCACATAGATGAATGTGACTGCAGTGAAAATGCTAATTTTCAGAATTTCAGATCCATACAAAAAAAGCTACAAGCAGTGATGAGCAGGCCAAGCAGTCCAGCATGGCAGAGTCACCATGGCAACTTGATTTGATCATGTTAAAAGCATGACTGTAAACACTGATGGCAAGTATTATGTCAATTGACTAAAGATTTGGTGCAACTGAGATATGACCTCCCTTCTGTTTGGTGTATTTGCTGCCAATTCCAATATACTGTGATGGATGAATGCTTTTGAAAATGAAAACTCCATCGATTAGCTTTTGTGAATCTTGGCCCAAAGATCATCTCTGCCAAATTTCATGAATATTGGACAAAATTTGTGTCCTATGAAAATTCTCTTAATTTTTTTTCATTAACAAAATGGCCGCCATGTCAGTTAAGTTGACATACCAATTTGTCATGTCTCATCGTTGGAATCTCCCAAAGTATCACATGACACAAGAATCCCTTTTGTTAAGGGAAAGAGATCAAAACTTTTGGTTTGGTGTCAACAGATCAAAGCGTGGCTAAGAGATGACCTTATTTCCTGTTCGGTGGCTTTGCTGCTGAATTCAATTGGCTGTCATGGACAACTGGTTTTGACGATCAGGAAGGAGTCTGTGTACCACATTTGTGTCGATACAACAAACAGTTGATGAGATACGATCTCACTTTCTGTTTGGCACCTGTTTGGTAGAAATCCACACCGGAAATGCTAATAATCAGACTCGCACGATGTTTCCTGTCTAACATCTGAGCTGAATTCTGCCAGATAGTTGATAGTGCTCCACAGAAGTATATTAGATGTACATTTCCATATCTCTGCTCAAGGTGTGTCATGTCAACAAATTAAAAGCTTTCCCCAAGTAGGCTAGGTGACGTGAAGTCATTTGAATCTTTCATTTTGTCAAAGACGAACGTGCTGACTGGATAATGCTATGGCTGATGGTACGATTTCTACCTACTTATTTGTGTGCAGAATGATGTATTCTTCATTCCATATGCCATGGGCAATAATTCTTAATATTCTTTTTTTTTGGCCGGAAGCTCTTGGGAAGCTTGTTATGGAAGGAGAATTTATGTGGATGAAATACAGATCAATATGATGACAGTCAAGAGATTAGCTGCAGAAGTTCTTTCGCTCTCTCTATCCATTTCTAGGGCATCCTTAGAGATTTCTGTTTCCGACCGCTGGACGTGTCGTCTCTGTAATTTCCAAGAAGACAAATCGTGCGTTAAGTAGTCTGTACGAGGATCGTTGTTTGCATAGAGGCACTCCGCTTTTACTATCAACCATGAAGCTTTTTGAGGGACTACCTTCATATCCAGGTCTTGAACTTTTTGCTAATAAACACTGTGCCTGAATTTGTCCTCTGTCCGTCACTTCTCTCACGTGACAGTGAGAGGCTGAGAAACCGTTAACGTCACTGTACTTGAGATTTACCGGTGGCTATTCTGTACTTGCAAATTATCAAGCTTCCCTCCGGCTGCTCTCGCACCTCAAAAAATCCTCCTTGGTTTACAGCGTGTCTGGTTGGCGCCATTAACTGTGCTCTTTTCAGCTAGGGTTTTATACGAGGTTCTGGGTAATATTGGCTTGAGACTCATTCCTAAATGAGGCAGTAATGTGAGACGTCGTCTGTGGGACAAGGTGTAAGCTCACAGTGTTAATTGTGCTCCCCAGGTGATGTGAAATACAGTTGCTTCTCTCACACTAATTAGAGTCTGGGGAGTTGAGTCACTGTCTCGCAAACGTAAAGTGAGCAGAAGAGAAGAACTGAGTGTGCTCTCATCAGCGAGGTGACCGCATGAGCTTAAGGAAACACTTTGACTGACGGCGTACGCTGTAAATTAAAGTTGGATAGTAAGTATGGTGGCATTTTATATGATGCTGAATTCACTTAAAAAAAAACAAAAAAAAACACATCGGTGTGGCTGGGTTTAAAGTTGTCTTAATTAACTATGAAACCTTTTCTATACTGACTCCATCTCACAGGAAATCAACAGGATGGAGCAGACCATCACCTCAAGTAGCCATTTGTTTACCACTCCATTGCGACTGTAAACCAGGCTTATTTGGGCCAACAGACAGATTAGACTTTTGTATATCCCCCAGGCAATCATACAGGCATTGTTTACAAATATGGAAAGAACCAGGCACAAATGTGACTCTGCATAGAGGGCACACAATGTCCACAAAAAGTCAGTGATCGAATGTGGAGGACTTTGGTTAGACAGGCAACATGATGCTACCACCACCATGCTTCATCGTGCGAATGGTTTTCTCAAGGTGATGGGCTGCCAAACATTGTATAAGGCCAAAAAGTAAAAATTTAGTTTTAGTACTTTGGAGAACATTTTCCCAGTCTCCAGCATGCCTTTTGACAAATTCTGAACATGATTAGCCTAGATTTATGGAATGGTCTGGGCTGTAGTTATCCCATGATCATCTTTTTTTCTACCTTCTGACCTGTGGATTTCTCTAGATCCCTCAGTTATGCTTCACCTCTTGTTTACTTCTTTTCCTAATTCCCTCTTTATCCAGTGACTTGCATTTTGGTGGACTGCCTCCGCTTGGAGGAGAATTGTGGTTGTGCCACATTCCTTCCATGGATTTAATGGTGGCCCTTGGGATCTTCTTAAGCTTGGGATAGTTTTAATAAGCAAACTCTGATTGATAATTCTCATGGACTTTGTCCTGCACTTGTTTTTTTGTCCTTGGCATTCTTGGTGCTTGTTTGATTACTATCTAGCAAAATTTGGGGGTCTCCCAGGAGCAAGTGTGTTTTTATATTGAGATCATGAGACACCTTAATTACACAAAGATTGACTCCATTCAAATAAGTACGGGGTTTCATATCTTTGGTTTCAATTGCACGGAGTTCTGCAAACTATGTTGGCACTTCTATCTTATGCGGAACATTTGTATACATCTATGGCATATAATCCCAAATGAACTGAAGTTGTAACACTACAAAGTATGAAATGCTCAAGGGAAGTGAGGATTTACAGATTGTACATACATTATATGTACTTTATTAATCATCGAGATTGGTTTGATGGACATCCTCATATCTAGATCCAGAGATATGCCTTTATTAAATCCTATATCGTCCATGCACTCTTGGGGGGGGGGGGGGGGGGGGGGGGGGGGGGGGGGGGGGGGGGGGGGGGGGGGGGGGG
>JAQMCW010000009.1:4939544-4950741 GCA_030068335.1 Chrysichthys cranchii | reverse complement strand
TGTTTTATTTCGATTTAAATGTTCTTTTAATGTTTGAATGAACATTTTTTAAAATTATATTTTATATTCCAGAGTCCTGGGAAAGCCAAAAAATTCTGCGAATCAAAATTCGAAAATCCGCGATGCACTGTACCCGCGATAGGTGAACCGCGGTATTGCGGGGGTTCACTGTACATATGATAAATAGAAAATATGGCAGCATATAAAAGACATACAAGCAATCAAACATGACCGGACATGCTGTTATAGGAAAATAATCAACCCCAGGGTGGTGTGTCGCAACCCGACATGAAGCAAAGTCGATTATTTTCCAATAACGGCAAGCGTTTTATATCTCTTATACAACAGTATTTTTGCCAACAAATACATTCCTTATTTGTTATTACCTGAAATATCGTACGCTTTTCCCCATTTGTAGTGCGTAATAAGGTTGGGAAAAGTCCGCAAAACAAGTTAGGTCGCGTTAGCACTTATGTTATGAAGCTAGAAAGCAGGACTTTCCTGTGGTGGAAACCTAAATACAAGCTTTACATCTGTTAACAAATCCTCAAAACTCCTTTCACATTAAATGTTTAAAGAAGCGTGTCCTCACAGAAAACGCCAGGATATAGTTTTTTATTTGTTAAATAATACTTAGATTACCAATCTCTGCAAATGTCTTGTCGCTATGGAAACAATAGCTTTAATACGTTAATGAGGGAATTGCTGGAACTACAGGTGCTCCCTGAGTTACAATGGCCCAACTTACGATTTTTCGACATTACGATGCCGATTGCGATACGCTAAAAATGGTAAAATATTTAGAAAATATTTAAAATTCGTGGGCAGGCATCGCTGGCAGGCCAGGGTAACAGTGTATGACATATGATACGTTTGGACGACACCCAGAAGTACGATGCCTGGATGTATGCGTCACTCACCCTGCGTGATGCCCCACTCTCTCCGGCAATTCATGGAGTTAACCTGTGTATCAGTGTACTGTACAGTGCATTACCATGGGTTTTTTGTGTGCTTCAAGAGCTAATTTTACTTCAAAAGCATGTCTTCTAAACCCCCCCATCATGTCTCCTACAGGAAAGGATTCCTCGGTAGGCTAGGCTAGGCTAAGCTAAGCTAGGCTAAAATACCTAAGCTAGGGTAAGCAGTGGCCTACGACATGCAATATTTTTGACTTATGATGGGTTTTGCAGAACGCATCTCCATCGTAACTTGAGGAGTACCTGTATTGCCAGAAGCTGCTCGTGTAGAAATTTCACCAACATCTTCTGACCAATCAGAATTGAGCATTCAGAACTGAGCACTGTGGCGTAAACATCCCTGAAAATCAGCAGGCTTTGCTGTTGGAGAATTTGATTAGACGTATTCCAGCGATTAAAGTTTATTTCCATTATGGTCTGGAGCGGTGTGGTAAACATGAAGTAAGCTTTCATTCCACCTTATGCAAATACGCCTAATTTGAATGCGATGATGCCATCAGCACCATGTCAGCTGGGTGACATAACTGTGCGCGGTAATTGGCGTCCTGCATTCTCAGCTTTCCGTGATAATGGCTGCATATTTTCAAGCATGATTTACAATCAGATCACTTCCTGACAGGCCAGCTCCCAGCTGAGGGCCGTTGCTCAGAGTGAAGAACGTTATCAAAAAGCGCCATTACGTCTCGAGGATCCCACTGTGCTTCATTCGGACCGACACATGTTCTCGGCAGACAGCGCGGTGTCATTAGCATCGCGCGTCTCCCACTGTGAGAGGAATAATAATAGTAGCACTCACTCAGGTGACTGTCGCGCGTTACCATTTCTGACATAAACAAACAGCGTTTTATGTCACGCAGCAAGAAAGAGAGAGGGAGGCTAAAGAGATTGTCTAATGGCTACGCGGGAATTACTTGAGTGCCTGTTTTGAGGAAAATGTATGTGTAGGATGATAACCACTTCTTTGTTCCCACCAATATACTTCAGGCTTAGTTATGCGTTTTCGTTTCTGGCACATTTTCTTATTAATAATGTTGATGGACATTATGGGGCTTTGCTACACGGTTTAAAGCCTAAACGTAAAGCCTGATCAGGGTTAATTATAGAAACGTATATTCATTCCGGCCTTCTGTACTGAACAAATGGATTTTATTATTCAATCCGTTTAGGACTGTTTTAGTTTTCGATAGATTTAAAGGTTTGAAAGGCTAAGATGATTTCTATAAAGGGGATAATAAAGTAACGAGGGTGACGCATCAACTGTTTTCAGAATCAGAATCAGAAAACTTTATTAATCCCTGAGGAAATTGTGGTCACAGTTGCTCCCAGACAGTAAGAAAGAAAGAAAGAAAGAAGTAAATTACTGTCAGGTTAAGATACCAGTATTAAATAATACAATATATTATAATTATAGAATAATATAATAATATAATAGCTCTAATTTATATTATTATTAACTATTAATAAATAAAATATATACAATAACTCAATATAGACATGTCCTAATATATTACAGAATATTGAATTGAACTTGTGCTTTAGATGGAGGAGTTGTACAGAGAGAATGATTTCCTGTGTGGTTCAGTGGTACATTTGGGTAACCTCAGTCTCTCACTGAACGTGCTCCTGTAACTGACCAGCACGTCATGGAGTGGGTGGGAGGTATTGTCCAGCACTGACCTTAGCTTGGACAACATCCGCCTCTCAGACACCACCTTAACTGAATCCAGCCCAATCCCCACGACGTCACTGGCCTTGTGGATCGATTTGTTAAGTCTCTTGGCGTCCGCTACCCTCAGCCTGCTGCCCCAGCATGCAACAGCATAGAGTATGGCACCGGCCACAACAGACACGAAGAACATCCTGAGCATCGTCTGACAGATGTTTAAAGACCTCAGCCGCCTCAGAAAACAGACACGGCTCTGGCCCTTCCTGTATAGTACAGATGTGTTTTTAACCTAGTCAGATGTGTTATTTCACGCAAATAGGCGGGAGACAATATGAAGCCATGATTACACAACTGACTTTTTTTTATTTTTATTTTTTTTTTAACACTATTTTAAAAACATTCAACATATTTAAAGTATAAACATATCAGGTGTTTTTCAGGGCAGGGGAAAGAAAAGACGCTTTATTTTACAAGGAAGAATCGAAAAGTTAAGGCAATTTTTAAATCAGTGATTGATCGAGAGCAAAAGGCAAAGCATGGAGTGGCGACATCCGTGCTCTCCAGCGAAGAAGAAATCCAGAAGTCAGTCCTCCCTCAAGAAAATCATGTTAACCTTCTTTTTAAATGTGAAGGTTCCTAATCTGGGGCATTTCCAAGCGCATGGGCAAACACTGAACAGTGTAAATTCCTGTGCATTGCTGCGAAATGAACTTAAACCTGCAATTCGCAGTAAAAGAAGAAGAACGCTGTCCGAAACAGTCTCGCTGCACCATGACAATGCACGTCCTCATATAGCAGCAGGGACAGTAGAGACAGCGCAACCACTCGGGTTCAAACGTCTTCCATGTCCTCCTTACAGCCCGGATCTGGTACCGAGTCATTATCACATCTTTTGTCCACTGAAGGAGGTGCCGTGCGGTCACAGAGTCACCTCTGATGATGAAGTAAAGGTGCCCCATCTTGCATGGGGACTACGTGAAAAAGTGATGTGTTCAATTTCTCATAGTTTCTTCTGTTAGAGCCATTAAATGTATTTTTGCCTTTACTTTTTGACTCTCCCTCATATTAAGGGGACAATAAACTTTCCTGGAGTGACACCCCATTGTATAACTTTTTTTATTAAATATTTCACAAAAGTAGGTCGGAATACGAAGCCATGCCTATACAATGAACCTTTTATGCTTTGCTTCATTGTTCATATTTAAAGAACATATAAACATATCGGGTGTTTCGGGGAGTAGGAGGAAAGAAAACCGTTTTTATTTACACTGGAAAAAAGTTTCATTTCTTTTTATTTGGTTATTTATTCAGCACCCTCTCTTAGCACAGTGAGGGGGGAAAATGCTGAATTGGTATTTTTCCTGACCTCGGGCAAATGTTTGAAAGCCCCGACTCATTTCTTCAACCTGCAGTTGTGTACGCACACTATTTACATCATCCCACAGTGTAAATTTCCGACTCCCTTCTCCCGAATTCGAATTAAATCCATCAGACTCCGTTATATAATCAGTAGGCTGTATTAAATGGAACGAAATGAGCTGAATATCATGCTTGCAAATGTGACTGGCACGTAAACATTTTGTCCTGGAGGCTCACACGTTACCCAGCTCCCCAAAAAAAGAGCAAGGAAATACAGATAACACATTTGCTGTAAATTCTCGCAGCCAGCTGCTTATCTCTTCCAGTAGAATACTGATGTGAAATCTGACTGACTGGCTATCCGTCTGTGGCATGGTTGTTGGTGCCAGATAGGCTAGTATCTCCTGGGAATGGTGCAAAAAACCCCAAAAAACAACCAAACTCCTCCGGGGAACAAAGACAATAATGCAAATAATCACTCTTTACAACCGTGATGAGCAGAAAAGCATCTCAGAAAGCATGGACAGGCATCTGAGGGCACAGGCTCCCTAAAATTAGCCAGCTGAAGATTGGGAAAAGACCAGGCAGTAGCAACGTTTACATGGTCCCTGATTATCTGTTAATAAATAAGGCAAATTCAAGCTGCATTGGAACGAAATGTCTTCATGAGGTAGTTCATGAGGTAGTTTCACCAATTAATTGTCAGCGTCACAGCAAAGGTCTGAATACTGACGTCCACGTGATATTTCAGTTTTTCTTTTTTAAGAAATTTGCAAAGAATTCTACAATTCCATATTTGTGCTGTCATTATGGGGTGCTGAGTGTAGATTCATGAGGAAAAAAATTAATTTGATTGATTTTAGCATAAGAGTGCAACATTACAAATGGTGAAAAATTGAAAGGGGTCTGAATACTTTCTGAATGCACTGTATATACAGTATTTGTGGGCTGTGAAACGAATTACCCGAGTTTCCATTGTTTCTTATGGGGAAGTTCGCTTTGATATACGAGTGCCTTGGATTACAAGCACGTTCCCGGAATGAATTATGCTCGCGATCCGATGTTCCGCTGTCCTTTTTTTTTTTTTTTTTTTAATCCCACTCGAACAGATATTCGTTCCATTTTTATTTCTAACCCTGCCCAAGATATGTCCCCAAATCCACTATAAACAAACTACTAGCCTAATTTCGACTCCGAATGGAGAAACGAACGCTGTACATGCATCGTGCATTGTGCACCGCTTTGACTCATGAGCTTCATACTGTCTTTGACTGCTTGCTCAACACCCGCATGAAAAATCCTCCTGCTTGTGTGTTTTTTATTTTTTTTTTTTTATTTTGTTTATTGTTGTTGCATCCTGTGGGATCTCATGCTAGATTCAACCAGATGCCCTGGGAAACCTTTCTGACAAGCTTTAAAAAAAAAAAAAAAAAAAAAACAACCCAAAAAATCCCCCAAAACAACAACAAAACCCTCACACAGAACGCTATCTGTTCCTTTTGAGTAATCTATTCATATAGGGTTGCATCCCAAATACATATGAATAAACTGTATAAGATCCTTGCTGTTGTTTGAAAATATTACAGCCAATCTAGGGCACTATACTACACTATACTATACTATGCTATACTACACTACACTACATAGCAATACATTATAAGTTCTGTAAGCAGTGCAGAAAATCAATGAATCAGGGTTCAGCCTCAGTTCATTCACTGTAATCATCTTTCCTGTAGCCTACCAACACGTGTGCCAGTGCACGGTTTTCCCATTAAGCTCCCAATACTTTATTTTTATTTTTTTTATTTATTAGCAATGCACACTGAAAAAAAAAATCCCCATACAGCCTTGGATTCTACATGAGGAATAAGAAAACGAGACCTCATTTTCAGTGCAGAGTCCCACTAAAGCTTGTATCGCTGCTCATGAATAGCCCTATATTTTTAGATCTCCCTAAGAGATCATTAACAGAATATGGGCTCCGTGCTTTATCTCACAGGCTGAAATCAGCGTGCGTGCTCCTCACAGCTGTTTTAATGATGTATACCGAACAATACTGTAGCGCCTAGGGGAACTGTGACAGGAAGTGCCTGTGATTTGTTTGGGCTACAGATTGAGTGTGCCGAACGTCATAAAGTGAGACGTGGAGATAACCGAGCCTGTCTGCTCATGGGTCCATCTCCACACACACACACACACACACACACACACTGACAGACAGACAGACAGACAGATGTGCTATAATGTGTCATAGGCTTCCACACACTCATTTGTCTCATATAACGCTCACAGTAAGACCGTTTCTTATTATTTGGAAAAAAAAAGAAAAGAAAAAAGGAATCTGACATCATCCTGCAATATATTCTTTTCCCGAGTTGGAAAATCATCCACGGTTCACATTATCTCCATTGCCACATCTCTCCATGCACGCGAGGAGCCCACAGGATACATCGCCCCCAAGCTCGAAGTCACCTCACTGCAGATCCCATTATCTCCAGCCCTGTCATGGCATCACGCGTCCATCTTTGGCGCCATCGGGCGTCCAGTCTTAATACCAACGCGTAGACGTGAGATACCCCTGAAACTCCATATAATCGCCAGAGCCTTATTTGGATGCAGGACAGGACGGCGTTATCGCCCATCAGCTCCAGGTCCTCACACATAGGCCGTGGATCTGTGACAGAGCTTTTGCGCCTGCATCTATTTCGTTTGCCGGATTCGTGAAATAGCGTGCCATGATATGAAGTCAGGAGGAGCGTTCAACATGAGGGTTTTTTGTTTTTTTTAAAGGCTTGTGCTGTGTTTGAAGGGGAAATTGCAATGCAAACGCATGCACTTTGTTGTTCAGAGTCACACCTGTGACCCTGGTCAATCAGTTCCTGTCGGGGATGCTGGGTGTAAAAATAAACCCTTTTTAAGGAGAGAAAATACAAAGCTTACATGGGGAGCTGCACTTTGGTGTACTCTTAGAGAAGAAGAAGGCTCATCATTAGTTTTCCACCATTGTTAAAGAGCGTCATATACAGTATGTGCTCTCGCTTGAGTAATTCATATCATCCTTATTCTCCTTGGGTGTTGAAACATATTGCTTATTATTTTGAAAAAAAAAAAAAAAAAGTCCATTTCTGTTAACTTGCACCATTTTACTTTCCCATTTGAGTCCTTTTGGTAGAAAGCCATTCATCTCTATTAACACGTTGCTCTTTTTTCACTTTGGTTAACAGTTTTCTACATTACCCACAATGTCATGCGAGTACCTGCTGATAGTGGTGCCTGTAGCCCTTGCTTTATCTCTAGCTAAGGAGTCCGATGCGGCGGCGCTTTAGTCCTTTAATCCACCCAGCTCTCTCAGACTCTGCTGAATCAGAAAAGGTCAGCTTTCGAAGTTTGGACTTTCCTGCCTCAACGCCATCAGGCTTGTCATCTCATAGAGCCGAATCTCTGCTTGAACTCATTCATCATTCATCTAGAGTGTTGAGTCTGGCTTTTGCACCACTACTCCTACACTGGCTTTCTGGTTAATATGAACTTGAACATCACCGGGAAATGGTCAGAGCTGGTAAGTTATCCTTAATGTTTGAGAGTTCTCTTGCGATGAAATTTATTCTCTGAAATTTATGGATCGTGCGATCGTAATGTCCTCCTGTGACATCGCAGTCTGGCCCGCAAGCACTAACCTGGATGATGCAGGAACGATGAAAATAGAGCACCAACCATCAAATGGGCACCAGAATCATTAAACACATCACAAACACTTCAATATAGACATATTCGATGTGTTTCAGAGTGGACTTTTCTTCGTCCTGAGTAACGCGTGGACGCTCGTGTTATTTAGCCGTAAAGATTGTGCGGTACGGATCTTTTATTTAGTCCAGTTTTTAATTGGATAAGGAGAGCAATGGCTCATTACTGTTTGGAAATGCATAAATCAGGAGGAAAAAAAGGACTGCAGGAGCACGTAGTATGTAAGAGAAGCTTCCCGAACGAGAGCTGACTTTATATTCTGCCTTGCCGTCTTTATCAGGATTGTCTGAGGTATATATTCGTCTACTCGTAAACATGCGGATGTAGTCCATCTGTTGATGTGCATAGCTAAGCACCTGCCCTTTTAACTGTCCATCAAAGGCTGGTCTGACCACAGAAGAACGGCCGACTTGATAGTATTTGGGTGGTGGACTTTTCTGAGCACGGCAGTGACACTGACATAGTATTGTGCGGGACTGAATAGCACAGCGGTGTTGCTGGGAATTTTAAGAACCCCCTATGTCACTGGGTTGAGAAACAATCCAGGAACCAAAAATCTCCAGCTAACAGCATCAAGGATGATTTATACATGCCGTGCATGGAAAGTATGAGCTATGGTCTCTAACGGTGGTGCAGAGCAAAGCCGAGCCGAGCAGAGCGGAGCAGAGCAAAACAGGGGTGGATGGTATCAATATACTAGCAAGGCTAAGTCTTAAGAGAAAAATACATCATTTCTGGCATTCCCATCAGAGTATTTCCTGTTAACAAATATCTTCAGGTGGATTATTCTGGACTTTTGTGGAGCCTTGCAAGAAAAAAAAAAAATACACGATGCCGAGTGGTATGAAGAAGTGAACCTGCGGCTGATTTCTTTCTAGCCCAGACTGGAGCTACATGCATTAGCACTCGAACTCGTCAGGTGATTACACACTGATCGCTTTCTCGAATGTGTCATCAGCAGTGACACTTGTGGGTGTTATGAAGATGACCCACATGGATTGTGTACTCTGTCATACTTTATACCCCAGAGATGAAAAATACTCTTTTCTGATTGGCTGGCTATGTGTCTAAATGCATAATGGGATCCCTATAAATCAGATCAGTTGGACAAAAGTTCCGTATCATCACCGGTCCATATCAATCGCTGCAAACATGTGAATGGTAACCACGGTGATCAGCAGCCTGCATAGCCGGTTACCATAACAACCAAACCAGCTAGACTGTCCACACCTAGTTATCCTTGTTCAGGACAAAAGTAAACCCCAAACTTGCTTGTTTCTGAGAAAATTATTAAATCCTCCTCTAGGCCTGTAAATATACAAATGTGTTTTGTATATTCGCCTCATGGAGTTCTTAGCCTCTGCCTTGTCCATTAATTCCCTATAACAGGACACCTCGGTGGCCATTATCCCTTATTTATGTATGGAGTTACGACTTTTCTGTTTACCATCTTTGGTTCTTGCGGGGGGGGCATGGCATGAAGCCAGTAAAGCATTTCAAACTTGAAATCTATTTAAAACAAGTCAGTAATTTAATATTTATAAGATAAGCTATAAAAGCAACGTGTAATTCCCCACCCGCAGCCAGTAAAAACCACCAAACACACCCCTGTAAAGTACCACGCCCTTGTAAAATCGCCCTTCTGTACTTTTAAATTACAGTAGTTTATAGCAGGATCGGCTTTTGATCAGTTAATATACAAGCGCAGTACGTATTAATCACACTCGACTTATCTTGGAATCAATTATCTCGAATTATCAATAACGTTAGCCAGTTAGCTTGTTGCTTTTGCTACTTGCTATTGTCCACTGGCTAGCTTGTTAGTAACGTTACTTGCTGTTGTCTGCTGATGTTGCTGTGCTCCAATTTCAGATCACAATTTTGTATGAATGTTTAAAGCTTGCTATAGTAGATCAGTGCTAGAAACCACTCAGGCCTGTCTCTGAAAAAGTGTGCTTAAAGTAGCCTTTAATGAGCTTTATGTACTCTGACAGATTAAACATGAAGGCACCGATGTGTTGTTGTTTTTTTTTTCTACTTCCAACATCCAATAACCTGAGGTGGGAAATGACGTTATTAAAACCTGCGAATGATCACGGACAAGCCATTTCCAATGCGGCAAAGGCAGCATAATTGAATATTTTTGAAAACCAGTTGTTCAAAGGAGAAACAGAGGAATTTAATACTGTTGTTATTGATCCCATCTGTGGCTACAAATGATCCCTTTATAGGGCACTAATTGAAATACTTGGAAAATCAAAATTCAACTTTAGAGTGATACTGGAGGATATGACAAGATGTTATCTTACAAGAAATTTGTTCATTTTTATGTTGCAAATCAAGGTCGGTTGAGCCACCATATATGGCCAGCGTAGGGTAAACTTTATCTATCTATCTATCTATCTATCTATCTATCTATCTATCTATCTATCTATCTATCTATCTATCTATCTATCTATCTAAACTTAGTAGCAGAACATAAGCAAATAGATTCATAATAAAACAGAAATCTAACTTTTAGAGTTGAGTAGAATAGATTTGAACAAAAGCATGTAAAATACAGGTAACTTTATTACAAACGAGTAGATACGATTATAACAGTGTTGAGTAGAATAGAATAGAACACAGAATACACACACCATACACTCATAACACAACGGAACACATCCGTATTGCAGAATTTAACTTGAGAACCGAACAGATGAGACAGCTCTTAAAGGATTGTAATGAAGTTCCACACAGAGTTAACGGTGCCAGAATAAACACTTTACTTTTTTTTTTTTTTTAGCAGAAGCGATTTTTAGCATGTAGCATTAGATGAGTTTTTCCATTTCCCGAGCGAGCGGGAGATTCCGGTTCTGTTCTGTGTTTGTTGGTTTGGTTTTTTTATTCATTTATTTATTTTTGCATAAAATCAAGCGGAGGAGAAAATTTTCTTGCCGGCGAGATTGGCGGGGGAGAGGGAACACGGGAGATAGGGAAAGAGAAAAATAAAGTGCGAGCTTTTGTCGCTCAGTGGTGAAGCGAAATTAAATCAGGGTGAGAAAAGAGCAATTGAAAGCGAGGGACAAAAACGACGGAAATAAACAGGAGAGAAGCAGATGATTTACCTGCTGCTTGATGAGTTCGCTCCGGTTATGATTAGCCCATGAGCAGTGAGCTGAAAATGATTATTGTTTGTTTTTAATCTCAGAGTTTTTGTTCAAGACTTTATTTGCGTTAATGTCACAGGTTTATTTCACACACTCCTGCTCGAGGGGGAGAGTCTAATGATTTTTCCTGAGAAAAGGACGAGTTCAGCAGCGTGAATGTTTCTCGTTTATCCGACAGCGAAAAACGTACAGAGTGCCAGGAGTTTAGCGCTGTACAAAACTCTGACGTTAGCAATAACGGTAACAAGTCGTACGCTTTTTAAATCATTTGTGAAGCTACAAAACACTGACGTTAGCAA